>VMDO01002197.1:0-130533 GCA_007922755.1 Pedetes capensis
TGGCGAAAAACTAAAACCATTTCTGCTTAGATCTGGAACAAGACAAGGATGTCCTCTCTCTCCTATTCTATTCAACATAGTAATTGAAGTCCTGGCCAGGGCAATCAGACAAGAGAAAGAAATCAAAGGGATACAGATTGGCAAGGAAGAGGTCAAATTATCATTATTTGCAGATGATATGATTTTATACTTGAAAGACATGTTCTTCTTCATAAAATCCTGTTTCTCAGATTACTTGCTCAGCATAGAAATTGAAGAGGTACGGTGAAAGTATACAGCCCTGACATACACCTTCCTCAACTTTAAATCAAGCAGCGTTTCCTTGTTCTGTTGGAATGACTGCCTCCTGATCCATATGCAGATTCTTCATAAATACAATTAGGTGCTCTGTTATTCCCATTCTTTGCGGTGTTATCCATAATTTGTTGTGATCCTCACAGTCAAATGTCTTTGCATAGTCAATAAAACATAGATAGACATCTTTTTGGTATTCTCTCCTTTCAGATAATATCCATCTGACATCAACAATGATGTCCCTTGTTCCATACCCTCTTCTGAATCCAGCTTGATTTTTCAGCAGTTCCATTTCTATATACTGCTGCAGTCACTTTTGAATAATCTTCAGTAAAATTTTTCTTACATGTGATATTAATGATGTTACTCAATAGTTTCCACATTTGGTTGGATCCCTTTTCTTGGAAATAGGCACAAATATGGATCTCTTCCAGTCAGTTTGTCCAGTAGCTGTTTTCCAAATCTCTTGGCATAAATATATTAGCACCTCCATTGCTGCATCTGTTTGTTGAAACATCTCTATTGGTATTCCATCAATTCCTGGAGCCTTGTGTTTTGCCAGTTCCTTCAAGGAAGCTTCCACTTCCTCCTTCAATACCATTGTTGCCTGATCATATGCAACCTTAGCACGAGGAAAGTCAGTAAGCAGAGCATGTGTAATGGGAGATCACAATGTGGCCTTTTTGGAAAATGCAGTCAGCCAATGTTTTACTGAATATGGGAACAAGTCTCTTCATGGGCCAGTCCTACTCAAGCTTCATAGCAACATGCTCCTGCCAGCGGTCCTCTGTGGCTTCTCCTGTGCTGTGTTCCTGTCCTCTGTGTTTGGCTTTAAGACATTAGATGTAGAGCAGGGGTCACAGAAATGAACCAAATACCAACAACCAACAACCAACCAACTAACCAACCAACCAAGCATCTCAATAAATTGAGGAAGTTACAACTGAAAGTAAGCATGAGGAGGAGGAAAGAGAAGGCATCTGTTGAGGCACCCTTGCACATTCCAAGGTCCTTTGCTCCTTTCCTTGGGGGCTGAGGACCTCAGAGTGGCGGTGGCCCAGGGAACCACCATCACAAAAGCCTGCCCACAGCAGCTGGCATTACCCGTACAGGAGCTGGAAATCTGTGGGAGCAGAGAGAACAATTAAAAGTGATTGCAGTAACTCAATAATAACTGAGGACTTTGGGGACACAGCTGGGCCTCTGTCAAAACATAAATATCTGAGTCACACAAGCCACTATGAGAGAGCCACCAGGGAACATTGACCTGTCTGTGGACTGACATATTCAATGATGTGGAAACGCAGATAGTATTATCAAAGGGTTGTGTTTTCCTACAATTATTTTTGAAATATAAGGGATTCTTATTTGAAAATTACAGGAAGTACTACAGCATCTCTACATTTGTGACAGAGAGGAAGCATCTTTGGGAAATCCTCATTTGTTAGGAATTGCTGACACTAAAGCATGATTGAAAAGCCCTCTGTAGGCCAGGCCTATCCCTTTATCCCCATGTTCTTTGCCTCTTCGTTGGTATCAGTGGGCACAGGAGGAATGGACCTTTTCTCCTAGAAGCAGTCAGGCTATGGTGTGGCCTGGTAATGGCTCTTCTGTCCCTTCTGGACCCTCACCTGTTACCTGCCTTTCCGGTTATCCAGGAGGAGGAAGGTGATGGAAACAAGTTTCTGAGTGAGTCCTGTCTTTAAAAATCCTATGAGCCTATTTGGGCAAGCTGAAACTTTTATGCTTAGTTGACTACTTTTATGCTATTTTGGCAAAACATGCCCAATATAAAATTGAGCATTTGTCTTAGTCTATTTATGTAGCTATAAAAGAATCCAGTAGACTGGGTAATTTATAAAGAACAGAAATATAGAAATTAATTTTCTCATGGTCTGGAGGCTAAGAAGTCTAAGATTAAGGTGCAGGCTCAGTTGGCTGGAGAGAACTTCTCTGCTTGTAAGACCGTGCTTTGTTGCTGCACCCTCTGCAGGGAGGAGCACTCTGTCCTCACATGGCAGAAGGCAGAAGGACGCCACCTGATGCCTCTTTCATAAGGGCCTTAAGTTTATCCACGAGGGAGGAGCCTCACAGCCTAGTTACCTTTAAAGACCCACCTCTTAATGCCATCATATTGACCATTAAGTTGTAACATCCAAATTTTAATCAGGACACATCTCAACCTTTTGTTTGTTTGTTTTTGTTTTTTTGTGATAGGCTCTTGCCAGGGTGGCTTGAACTTGCAATCGTCTTGCCTCAGTCTCCCAAGTGCTATGATTATAGGTATGCATTATCACACTGGCCCTTTTAACCACTGTTAATTATGTAGTTCAGTGGCATAAGTCTGTATATTCATACTGTTTTGAATCAGTGCCACTATCCACCTCCAGAACGTTTTCATCATCTGTACTGTAACTCTGTACCCCTTAAACAATAAATTCCCCTTACCCTTTCTCCTACTTCCCATCCATTGGTAGCCATATTGTACTTTCTGCCTCTATGATTTTGACTTCTGTATATATGTCATATTAATGGACTCAAACAGTATTTGTCTTTTTTTTTTTGCGGTACTAGGGGTTGAACCCAGGCCTCATGCCTGCATGCTTTGCAAGTGCTGGACCACTGAGCTGCACCCCCAGCACCCCCTTTTTTTTCCTTTACTTTTTGAGACAGGGTCTCGCTAAGTTACACAGACTGCCTCTGGTCTTGAACTTGGTCTCCTGGCTCCGCCTCCCAAGCCTCTGGGATTACAGGCATGCGCCACCACGCCCAGCTAGTATATGTCTTTTTGTGATAGTTCATTTTGTTTAGCATAATGTCTTCAAGATTCATCCATGTTGTAGCATGTGCCAGAATTTCCTTCTTTTTAAAGGATGAGTAACATTCCATTGTATGTATCTACCACAGTTTTAAAAAATTCATTCAACCATCAGTGGATGTTTGGGTTGCTTCTACCTTTAGGTTACTATGAATAATGCCGTTGTGAACATGGGTGTGCAAATATCTCTTTGAGTCCCTGCTTTCACTTCTTTTGGTCATATAACCCAGAAACAGAACTCCTAAATTAGATGGTAATTCTAAGTTTAATTGTTTGAGGAGTGGCCATCCTGTTTCCTTTTGATTACTTCTTAAAATGGGGTTGTACCTCGTGTTTATACACTTCTGGGTCACTCAAAAGACTCACCATTGCTATTGAGAAATGGTTTCCATTTTCTTGAGATGTTTACCCAGAACCCAGGTTCTAGAACTGAGGACCTCCTGGGTCCTCTTTTTGTGGGCAGGGATAGTTTTGGGAGCAAGGTTTGGGATTTTAGGTTCTAATCACCAGATCTGTTTCCAAAATTCTAACAGAAGGGCCAGTGCCAAGAGCAATGATGGAGAAACCCCCAGTAGACTCCTACAATAGATGGAGGATGAAGAAAGAGGAGGAGGAGGTAAATGTGGCTCCAGGATGACAGTATTGGGAGGATGGGTTCGCTTTTGCAGAGGAATAGACTTTGGTATCTTAGATAAGCATGAGGAGGAGGGGAAGAAGTCACTGAAATCTTCTAACCTTGTTAAGCAGACTTAACCTCTCAGGCTGCTATGGACACAATGTGGGAGGCAGGGGGCAGGGCTGTCCCAGAGTCAAAGGGGGCCTTTGTGTGGCAACTGAGGGGCTTGAGGCCCTGAGGCTGGCTGCTTTTGCTTGTATGAATATGCAGTAGCATTCAGCAAGCAAAATCTCCTTTGTTAAAGTGGACAGTGTTTAGGTTAAGATCATCTCCTTCACTTCCATTTCTGCTCCTAGACATCTCTAACTCTTGCTAGACTGGTCACCCCTGATCTGTCTGTGTGGCATTGGAGCGTGTGTGTGTGTGTGTGTGTGTGTGTGTGTGTGTGTGAGAGAGAGAGAGAGAGAGAGAGAGAGAGAGAGAGAGAGAGAAAGAGAGAAAGAGAGAGGATGCAGAGAATGCGCTAGGGGCAGGGAATGGAGAATGCCATGGTCATGTTTGGACCGCATTGTGTTCAGAAGTGAGAAGAACATCTGCCATAACTGACAGTGACTTGGACCACAGATCTTGCTGGTGTTTCATTTATAATCATAGTGTTGTGATTTGTTTCTGTAAAGTCAAGTCATTTTCACAGAGTGGAAAATTGTCTCTAGCTGCTCAGTCCCCACTGCTAGGCTTGAGGTTTTCAGGTGGCATCCACACAGTGGTGACAGTCGGGTAACCCCCAGAAGTGCCTTTTGCAGATAACAGCTCTTGGGTCCCCACCACCCACACAGCGGGGAACAGTTTTCCCACTCTGTGGGTGTTTTATTTTTTTTCTACAAGACTGAAAGAGTATAGCTGTTCTTCCTGCTAGAAGCAGCTAGCTCCCTCCCAGCTGGTGAGGTACCCTGGGGCCAGCCATGAGTGAGCAAACACTTAGCTTCTCTGACATGAGAGAGACCCCATGAACCAACAATGCAGAAGTTTTGCATGTGCCACTTATGCCCATATGTCTAAGAACAGCTCATGAAAGCAGAGGATGAGAACAGTGAATTAGCCCACAACAGAATGACTTTGTTTGTTTGCTTTGTTGGTTGTCTTCCTTTAATAAACAAGGAAGGAAACAACATTTTCCATCTGGTTCTGACATAGCTAAGTGGAAGCCCACAGAGGTGTGACTTTCAGACACAACCTAAAAATGGTTCTTTCCCATAACTGACTTTTTTCTATTAGTTCTCACAGACCCAGAGAGAGGCCAACTTTGGTATCCTTTGAGGCTTGTGCCCAAACCTAATATTAGAGTTACAGGTGCCAAGTCCTTAAAAGGCTTTGGGATTCCCCCAAGAACACTGGGGAACCTTCATGGGATGTGATCAGTCCCAGGGAGGTGGGAGCGTCTGCCTCTCTCAGAGTGGCTGCCTTGACCTGGGAGGCTGTGGGCTTGCCCTCACAAGGAACACATGACCTGTGATTACACGGCCATTCCAAGACTCGTTCATGTTTCTGTTTGGAAAGACTGTGTTCATGTTTTTGTTTCGAATGAATCCAGATGGCCTAGAGAAATGGACTGGTCATGTACTTTTGTGTTCTGATTTAGATTAGAAGCAGAGTTTGAAGTTTGCAGATGGATCAGAAAGCTTATTCAGTGGGTAGGCAGCATCAAGGAACAAATAAAACTGGCATCTCAAAATACGAAATGGAAAGGGAAGACAAGAAACAGGGTGATCGGGCCCATGGGCTTTTGATTTCAAATGTTGGCAAATGCCTAGCAACTCCCATTTAGAGCTGGTTTGATCTTTTGGGGACAGCTGGGGGAGACTGCTGTCCTCCAAATTTTGTAAAAATAAACAAAAATGCCTTTTTACCCCTTTTTTCCCCTTCCAGGGAATAATCATTTCTGTCACCAGGGCTCTCTGGCTGACTGTTCTCTCTTTTTCAAACTTCATAGTAAGGCTCTGACCAGACTTATACACAGTTGCCAAGAAATTATCCAACCCTGAAGGTATAATCTTAAAAGCAAAACCATCTTTTAGAAAGTTGCAGTTTTAAAATAACCTTTACAAAAAATATTGCCGCCTAAGGGCCGACTATAAATATTCACGAAGGGTCCAAGTTGTATGCTTTTGCTTCGGCCCTTGAGGGTGGAAGTGCGTGTCACTGGCATCTCATCGCTGAGCTCAGCCTGAACTACGGATGTGCCTGGCAAGTGATGACTACTCTTCAGGGTCCAGGGAAGGGAGGAATCCTCCTGTAATACCAGCTCTCCTATCAAGTTGGCGGCCTTATCCTTTAGGGACCTTCTGTTCTGACCACCTGGCCATTCCTCAAACCTGCTCATTGCCCACCTGTTCCATATCCACGGAGTGGTCTCCAGGGGATCTTTTGCCTGCTAACAAAGTGATCTTTCTCAAACCCAGATCCCACCATGCCCATTTACTTAGAAGTTTCCACAGGCATCTGTGCCAAGAGACCAGATCCTGACCCTTGGTGTGGGAATTAACTTCCCTCCTCTCTTCTGCATCAGTGACCTCCCACTCAACCTCCAATGTCTCTGACCTCGCACTCACCCTCCAATATCCCCTTGGATGTCATCTCCTTTTCCAAGATTTGCCAAGGAACTGTGTTCCTTTCTGTGGTTAGGTTTCAAGGTACCTCTTAGGTCAGATCCTGATTCTGTCTCTTTTTTGTCTCAAGCAGCATGTGGGAAAGGCAGAGTGGATTCCTGTGCCTCCACAGGGGCCTCCATGTTAGCACATGACCTAGAGCTAAGGCCACTCGGCAGAGCCATGCTGTGTTGGGGGGCCTGGGAGGATCTAGATGGTTCTTCTTTTATAGTATCTCCCTGAAAAATGACCCCTCCCTGACTTTTGAAAGATTAAGGTATACAGATCAACTTGATCTAGAGATTCAACACAAAAGAACAATTAGAAGACATGTAGGGTCTCATTTCAAGACTTAGTAAAAAGTTACAGTTATCATTTCAGTGTAATATTGATGAAAGAAGAGACATATGGGTGAATGGGACATTTATATGTAGAACACCATGACCACATATCTCACAACACATACAACAATGAACACACACAGGTCATGAACCTAAATGTAAAACCTAAAATTTCAAACCTTCTAGAAAAAACTTAAGTGAAAATCTTTGTGACCTTGGGCAAGACAAAGCTTTCTTCAAACACAGAAAAGCATGAACTATCAGGGCAAAAAATGGTTAAAAATGGATATTATTTAAAAAAAAAATCTGCTCTTTAAAAAACAGTGCTAAGGCTGGGCAGGGTGGTGCATGCCTGTAATTCCAGTGACTCAGGAGGCAGAGGAAAGAGGATTGCAAGTTCTAGGCCAGAAGCAGCCTTAGCGAGACTCTGTCTCAAGATAAAAAAAATGAACAAAAAAGGGAGCTAGGGGTGCAGCTCAGTGGTAAAGTGCTTGCAACGTATGTGCACAGCCCTGGGTTCAACCCTCAAGTACAAAAACAAAATAAAAAAAAGAGGAAAATAAACGGTGCTAAGAAATGAAATGACAAGTGACAAACATGGAGAAAATATTTGTACAACATATATCTGATAAAAAGAGCTGCATCCAGAATGTATATAGAACTCTCACAGCCTCTTACCAAGAAAACAAAAGAACACAGCTTAATAAATAGGCAAAAATACTTGAACTGATTCTTCATCAAATGAGATATACAGACAACAAATAAAAGTATGCAGTGATGCTCAACATCATTAGTCATTAAGGAAATGCACACCCAGACTATTACACATATTGAATATTAGAATGGCTTTAAAACCTCAATATCCCCTCTCTCCATAAAAAACTCCTAACTCTCCCTGCAAAAACCCAAACCAACCAATTCTGACAATATGGTGTGCTGATGAGGATGTGGAGTAACTGCAACTCTGATACACTGCTGGTGGAAAGGCAAAATGGGATGGTCATTTTGGGATAACCTTTTGGTAGCTTCTTATATCATTATATTCATGAGATATGAAAACATTTATTCACACAAAGACGTGTGCAAATGTTTATAGCACTTCTATTCAAACAGTCTTAAACTGAAAATAATCCCAAATGATATTGAAATAATTGATACAGATAATGTAATATGCACGGCAATAAATGACAGTATGCTGAGTGAAAGCAGCCAGACTTGAAAGTGCACATACTGTGTGATTCCATTTGTATGACATTCTGAAAACAGAAAATATATAGAAGAAAACAGATCAGTGGTCACCAGGAAAGGGTGGAAAGACTGATTAGAAATAAGCCTTGGGAGTTTTGAGGGGTGATAGATATTCTAAATCTTGATTGTGATGGTTGCATGATTATACTGCATATGTTTTCTAAAAGTCATAGAACTTTTATAGCTAAAAAGGGTGAATCTTACTATAATTAAATTTCACATTAGTGAACTTGAATTAAAGAGAGCTAAGGTAAGGGAGTGCCTGTACCTAGTTTTCTGGTGTGACCTCTTTATATGAGGCCATGTTTCTAGTTTTGTCTGCCAAGGGCGTCTGCATATGGTGGAAGGGAACTCCTCATCTGGAGTTATGTTGTATTTTATGTACCCAGGGTAAGGCCTCAAGTTCATGTTTTTGCTCACTTTATCATCTTCAGCAAAGGTAAGCTGTTCAATGTGTAACTGCACTCAGCTCAGCTAACTTGTCTTTCTGAGACGTTCCTCGTAAACACAGGTGCAGTCAGGTCTTTTGTCAGCCCTGGACGTTCCAGACAGAGTGGGGCTTGAGTGAGGCCCTTTTGCTGGGGTGGTTCAGCCTGCGGCAATTGGAGTTGACCTTGTCCTTCATCCTCAAGGCTGCTGCCAGACGGATAGTGTGCAAGGGGCCACTAGAGCTGGCTCTCCAGCCTTGGGTCCCATTTGCCCTTGGGGACTCTAAGACGATATGCTGGGCTGGGCTTCCTTCCCGTGAAGAGGGCACGAGGGCTGGAGGTCACATTCCAGGAGGTGCAGCTCATCTCATCCATCTGGAAAATTCACCCTCGGCTGACCTCTCTCCGGAGACCAGGGAATGGGGTGCAGCTGTTTCCAGCTCTCCCCAGTGAGAGAGCAGCTCTGTGTTCTGCCCCAGTGAAAGAGGCAGGTGTCTCCTTAACTCCCATTTGTTTGATTGGCGCTGAGTGCAGGACAGAAGGCAGAAGGCTAAGGGCAGAGAGAGAAAGGAGCCTGGAGGCAGTCCAGCAGTGTGCTTAATACCATGCCGAGAAGGGCTGCCATTCTGCCTGGGATAGCTCTGTCCAGGCCAGTGTTTAGGAAGCCCAGCTGGATGGGGGAAGCTTAGAACCTGCTGCTGCCTTCCACAAATTCCCTTAATTGGTTCCATGTTGCTCTGGTCCAGTGCTTGGGGTGACAGTGAGTCTGTGACTGGTCGGGGAGGCAATTTAGCAAGGCTGTTTGTGCTTCTGTGGAGCAGGACACTGAGAAGTTCCATGGTCAGGCTGATGGGTTGGGGGCCAGCTCACAAGCTGATATTTTACTGCCTTACCTATAAAACTGCTTCTGGTTCTAGACTGCCTCCTGAATGGCCTTTCTTAAGTTTTAATGCACAGTTAAATTGGCAGGACATAATCTGGAGGTTCTGTTAAGTTAGCAACCGAAAGTTCTAGAGTGACCTCCTTCCAGTCATCCAGATGCCTTGTTTACAGCCAGTTTTTGCTGTACGAACCTCACTTTGGCTTGAACAGCCTACAAATCAAGAACATTCTGCAGCCTTTAAATGACATGGAGCCTGGGCTGGTCAGGGTGCTGGACCTTCTCCAGAAGGTGGCATCCTCTGGCCATCTGCTGAAGGCTAGTGCAAAGGAGTTCTGCTGAGCATCACTGTTCTATTTTTCCTGAGGTATCCTATCACTTAGAATTGGCTTGCTGTTGAGCTTGTTAGAGCCTCAGGTGCCACCTAGGGAAGCACATACATAAATTCACACTCCCTCATCTTTCCTACGTTGGACATGCTTGCTTGTCACAGTGCCTGCTTCTGCTTTACACGGCTGTTTCCACCTGGGGTGGGGGCAGACGGTGAATGGTGCTTGGAGGGCAGAAGAGGCCACATCTGCACACCCCATGTCAGCACCCGCAGGTTTCCCTCCAGAGAGCCATGCATGCTTTCCTCCACATTCCCATTGTCACTGCATGTACTGGCACCAGGGTGCTGGGCCTCACACACAGTGGCAATGTCGTGTGGTTATTTATTTATGTTCCACCTAGACCAGTAGTTTTAAACCAGGGTGATTTTGTTCCCAGGCACTATTTGATGGATATTTTTGATTGTCTTAACTTGGGGAAGGTCACTACTGGCATCTAGTGGGTAGAAGCCAGGGATACAGTTAGCATCCTACAATGCATGGGGCAGCCACTCACAACAAAAAATCATATGACCCAAAATATAAATGGTACCTGGGTGGAGAAACCCTGCTCTAGACTGAGAGCCCGTGAAGGTCAGCAGGGTATTTATTCCTCTTTCCATGTTCAGGGCTTGAGATTATGTGCTCAGTCAGTATAGACAGAATAGGATCCATTAGTTAGAGGCTCAGATGATGTGTTGTCTTTTGTGTTGATAAATATCCTCCAATATTTCTGAAAACGTTTTTGTTCTATTTTATTTGTTGACTGTTTTCATGGTGGTTGTTTACACATAAGATTCAAATCAGCTTTCAATTAATCATAAACAATGGCTAAAAGAAAACAAATTTTCCAAAATAGTAGGATCACCCAAAATCCACCTATGGTTGCCTATGCAATGATACAGAGATATTAATCAGCAATAGGGAGCTAGCCTTCCTCCCTCTGTGGTTTGGTTGTCAATGGAGGCTCAGGGGAAGTTCCCACTGCATTACAAGTTTGCTTTCTTGTACCTGTGATAGAATGCCTGATGTAAAAACTTAAAAGGAGGAATGACATATTTTGCTCATGGTTTGAGAGAGTTCAGTCCATGGCTTCTTAGCCTGATATACTTGGGCAGAACCTCATGGTGGTAGGAGGATGAACTGAAGGAGCTTCGTCACCTCATGGCAGACAGGAAGCAGAGAGAGAGAGAGAGAGAGAGAGATAGAGAGAGGAGTGGCCAGGGGCAAGATACCCCCAAAGACTGCCCCCAGTGACTTAATTCCTCTAGCTAGGCACCACCTCCCAAAGTTTCCAGAACTTCCCAAAATAGTGCCACTGAAGACCAAGCCCCTAACACATGAGAGAAATTCATATCCAAATCATAATACCTGCTCTGTTGACAATCCACAAGATGTGACAGTAATTGTAAGGCTATTTTACCTTGACTATACTATTCCCTATGGGAGAAGGACATGGCAATCCACTCCTATGGCAGTCCTGAAACAATCAGCCGCTGAAAACCCTATGAGGGTCAGTCACTATGAGTTGGGCATGACTCAACACACCCAACAACAACGATAACATACTATTCCCTGAGTGAAAGACCCAGTAACCCACCTCCCCCCAAAATAATCAACCATTGAAAACCCTATGAATAGTAGAGAAGCACTAACAATACTGTCTTGCCTGCTGTATGTAGGGTGGCAATAAATTGGATACCAAATTGATGGCACCTAAGAACAACAACACACTATTCCCATTCTCTTCCTCCTCCTTTTTAATCTTAAAAAGAGAAGTAAATAAAATCCTGGACTTGTTATTTTTGTTTGTTTGTTTGTTTGTTTTATACCACTGTAGCATCTGATCCTGTCAGATCTTGGAAACTAAGCAGGGTCAGCCCTGGTTAGTACTTGGTTGGGAGACTACCTGGGATCACCAGATGCTGCAGTCGTGGGAAAAAGACCAGGAAACCCACTCCCAAAAGAACAATCAGCCATTGAAAACCCTATGAATAGCAAAGAAGCACTAAATAGTGTTTCGCCTGTTGTACGTAGGGTCACTATGCATCGGACACCAACTTGGCATGACCTAACAACAACAACAACATAGATGAATCAATTTATGTGTATGTACTGTGAAAAGCAAAAACACACCATAAAGGTGATGAAGGAGGTACTTGATATCTGTAGGAGGTACTTGATATCTGTAGGTATAGGTTGTGCATGTGTATGGGTATATATGTATGCTTATGTATGCACACATGCATGTGTGGGAGGGATATAGTCAACCATGGCAGGCTCCACAACATGGGCTAAAGGCAAGTTCTGGAGGAGAAAGAGAAGTAAAAGTGGGTAAAAGATGTGATTAGTATTGTTGGTACTATTAAACTGAATCAAATTTAGCCTAAAACTACCTTCATTCCTATTTTAGGTTTGGCCTAGAGGTTTCCCTTACATAGTAAACTGTGATTTAACTTGATGTATTTTAGTTGGAAGCATGCTCTTCCAACGAGTAGTTGAGTCTCAGCCAATCATAGCAGTGGAACCTCCAGCCAATCAGAGGCTGAAAGGTGCCCAAACACTACCCAGTAAGGCAAATGCCTATTGTAACCAATCAGATTGTTCCTTTTCTCTGGCTATAAATACAGCCTGCCCACGTTGTGGGGTGGAGTATTCTGGACCATTTTTGGTCCTGACTTGTACTCAATTCATGAATCACTCAGTTGCTCAGATAAACTCTGTTAAATTTAATTTATCTAAAGTTTACCTTTTAACAGTACAAATTTTGGACTGCCCTACCTTTATCTCTTTGTGATGGTGTTGGTGGAGCCCTATTAAATCCCCATGAAAGGAACTCTCCCCAAAATTGATGTAGGGACTTGAACTCAGGGTGCTGACTCCCAACAGACCACAAGTTTCCAAAGTGTGTCGCTAGCACCACCTGAGTGCTGGCATGATTTCATGTGACTCAGGGGTGGGGTGAAGCCCTAACCGTAAGGGAGGGGTGTTTCTTAACTGGCCCCCAGAAGGGAGATTGAGTGATGGTTGTAGGGCATCAGAACTGGAAGTGTAGGCAATGCTGATGGAAAATTTCCTTCTGAGTTAAGTTTCTGTAAGCAACACTGAGTAGTTTTCTGGAAGCGTGCGAATGAGACTTAGTGTGGGATTGGGGTGGGGCAGAAACCATTGAGGGTGACCACCTGGCTGAGGTCTGGGAAGCTCTGCTCAGTCCCAGGGAGGAGGGGTCCTTTTCAGGGGTCCCAGAGAGATCAGGGTTTGCCAAATGTCCATTTCTACCCTATGGCCTGTGTCCTGGTGCAGGGTCAAGGACTCAGAGATCACTGCCCGGCTCAGCCTGCTCTCTGGGAGCTATGACGCTGATGGCCAGGTGTTGAAACCTGGGTGAGGAAGTTATCAACCTGTGCTGGAAGAAATTCTCTTCCAATTGAGCTAATTGATGCCAAGGGATCTGTTTTGCTTGAAAGGAAATCTTGTAGAATTTTCTGCTTAATCATGTCCTCTGTGATGAAAGAAGTTAGGAAAAAAGGAAACATTAGGTTTTGGAGACAAAACTGCTCATAAAGAGGGAACTTCTATTATTTCTTCTTTTACACTTGTTATTTCATTTTTAAATTTTGTACCTGAAAGCAAGAGTAGAAGCGGGGGTGGGGGGGTGGGGAGGTGGGGGGGGGTGGAAGGAGATTTTTCCATTTACCAAATGTTACCTTGACCTTAAAGCTAGTCTTGGTTTGGAAAAAGCAACAATGTTTAATACTTTAGACAACAAACTGCTTAAATCTTCCTCATTTGACTGTCATAACCCCTAAGATGAGAGTTACTAAAACTAATTTGGAGACAAGGGCATCTATTCTCAGAGGGTGAAGAATTTGTCTAAGGCCACACAGGCACTTAATAAAGACAATGCTCTTTCCATTAACCTGAATATAGCTGTGAATGAGATACTATTTGAGAAAATGCTCCAAAAATATCAAACAACAAATTTACAAGAGAAGATATAAGTGTATACTTCATTGCTTGCCAAAGATACAAAGATTCAATATATAGTGTGAAATAAAAGACAGAAGACCATGTGTTCTAAGGAGATATATAATTTAAATGTCAACTCTGGCATGGAATTGATGGTATTGATTTTATTAAGCCTTAAATGATGCTGCTAAGACTACCTAATAGTTCTTGCTACCCTTTAGGATCTTCCTCCATTATTTTCTTACTTTGTTCAATAGTTATTTTATATTGGGTAGGATGCCTTTAGCTGAAAGAGGAAACCCTAGATACACTATTATAAACAGTTGGTAGATTATTTTCTCACTTAATGAGTCCTGAATTGAGGCAATTTCAGTGTGGTTATTTTGTGGCTCAATAACATCCTCAAGGACTAGAGTTGCTTTGATGTTTCTTCTCTGAAACCCTCAGCGTGTTGATTTTGTCTTTGACTCCTTCATGGTCAAAAATTGGCTGTTGAGGTTCTTGCTGTCACATGCAGATGTAATAAAATTTAGCAACAGCAGAAGACCCATTTCTTCCTATGTCTCCTTTTAGCATCATGGAAACATTTTTCCAGGAACATTTCAAGAGACTTCCCCTCATTTCCCATTGACCAGATAAGCCCATTGGTCCATTATTTTTTAAATTTTTTATTTTTTGTGGTACTTGGGGGTTGAACCCAGGGCCTTGCCCATACTTTGCAAATACTTTGCAACTAGGCTTCATCCCAACCCCTATCTTATTTTGTATCTTGAGAGAGGGTCTCGCTAAGTTACTTAGGCTGCCTCTGGACTCAAACCTGTGATCCCTCTGCCTCCATCTCCCAAATTGCTGGGATTACAGGCGTGAGCCACTGCGCCTGGTTTCATCCGTTCCTTCTTAAGGCTATAACTGGCAAGGGGAATTGAGATGATTAGGATTGGGCTAGTGAAAACACGGAAGGTTCATGGTGAAGGGTAGAAGATGTGAGCAAAATTGGGATTCTTGTACAAAGAGGTGGTTGGGCCACCAACAGAAATGTTGGTACTTATTTAAAAAATGTTTTATTATGGAAAATCTCAAACACAAGTGAGAATAACACAGGGGCTCCCCAGTTACTTATCTCCCATTTTCTGTATCTATCAACATTTAGACAATTTTGGACATACATCCCAGACATAACATTTTTTAATGTGCTGTTTACATATGTTGAGTACCTACTTGGCAAGAAGTTAGGGAAGACTGACTTGGCATTAATGACTTTTTGCTAGAGAACAATGACAAAATTCTCCCAATCAGGAAAATGCAATACCAGGGAAGAGGGTTTTCTCCAAAACTTTCACTCTGGTTGCATTTGAAGTCCTGGGGATGCAGGGGAAACAGCTTTCCTGGGAAGTTCGAGTAGAGGACTAGGGCTCAGTCCTGCTCCATAGACAGATATGCAAGGCAGTGGAAGTTCAGCCTGTGTTTGTCATTTCTACTCTCTGGCTGATGGAGCAAATGCTTTCTAAGAGTTGGTTTTGGTTTGGTGACACCTGTTTCTGCGTGTTAATAGATTTCTGGGGTAAGATAGAGCCGGGTGATGTCACCTGCAGGTGTGTGAGCCTGTGGTGGCGGTCTGCTGCTTGGCATTTGTTTCACAAGGCATTGCTAGCCACACCTGTGCTCAGCTGTGAGGGTATCTGCACCAGCAGGCTGAAGACTGAGATGTTTTTAACCAGAACAGAAAGTCAGATGTAACAAGTTGACTGGGCTGGGTTGCAAATATATGTATGTACTTTCCCACTGGCCTTAGTTGGTTGCATTTAGTTATGGAACAAAATACAAATGTTATTTCTTTAAAATATCATTGTGGCAGTCCGAGTATATTTCCATGCACCCTTTTCTGAGTTTCTTAAGCCCATCTGTTTTACTATACATTTAAAAGCGTCCTCTTCCTCCATATGTCTGAAACAGGAAGCATGCTTTCTTATTTTCCTTCAGTTTTTAAGCATTTAATCCTTTGAAGAGAGTTCACATGCTTTATGTGGGGCAGCACCTTTCTTTATAACATAAAAACTACCATTTTTGTAAATGTGCTTCTCCATTTCTATGCTATAATTAAAGGTCACATTGCAAAGTTGAATCAGTTAGAGCTCTGTATTCAGGATACATTCAGCCTGAGCTGATTTTATCTGCCTGCACTTTGTAAAATGTTTGCATTGCGGAGGGAGGATAAACACAGAAGTGTTCTGTATAACTATACTTTAAAAATCTAAAAAAAAAAAAAAAAAGTAAAGAAAAGAGAAAGAGAATGGCGTAGGGTCATGAAATGATGCCTTGTGGCTGTTTCGGCAGTGTGGGTGGCTTGCAGAGCAGTTATACTGTTTTTTAGCTCAGCTTTCTAGAATGTGTGTGTTGCGGTTAGGTCATTTGCTCACGTGCTGTGCATTTCAGGGCGATGTGAGAATCCATCCAACCCCAATACATTTTATTTGACATGCACAGCTGGGTCGCTGGAGGATAGTCCAGGCCATTTAAAAGAATGCAAAAGAAAACACAGAGGATCTGTTCTTCAGGACGTTATGAAAGGGAAACTCACAGGGGTGCAGGCACACCTGGAGGAAGGGGAAGAGGAAAACCAACTGGGCACCAGGGGAAGGGTGGAGGGGACACAGCTGCTGCTGGCCATGCTGCCTGGCAAGGAATTTACCAATGGTGAAAGTTGATTCCCTGTCCAACTTGTGGAATCTTATTTCAGGGCACTCTGCAAGGAGAAGGGTGGGTGGCAGATGTGAGGTCTTGCTTGCTGAGGGGTCCATGCTTTGTAAGTGCTTGGCACCCCTAGGGCACCTCAGGGTGAGGGGTGTGTGATGCTTACCTGACTTCTAGGGCTGGCTTCTCAGGTTCCTGACCTGTGAGGTTCTGCTAGGACTCCCAATACATCCCTCAGTCTCACCAAAGAGGAAAGAGAGGAGGCAGTGGCTGGAATCCTTGGGGAGACTTGCCGTCACCCTTCCTCAGCCACAGGGATGCCCCCAGGAACCTCAGCCTACTTCACACAACCTGCCTGCTCCTGTCCTTTCCTTCCCCTTCCTGCTTCCTGTTTGTGATTCTGCAGCCCTGGTGTCACACTTTGTTCTTTGATCCAGTGTAAGAAGTTTTCCGTTTGTGCGTGTCTGTGTGATTGCACCTGAACAGCCGTTTTGTGATCCTGCCTGAAGACCCAGGGAAAGGTCCCTGGCCACTTCAGCTGCAGTAGGACGGTGGGAGGCATCCAGGCATTGCCTTGGTTACTTGGGCCTTTTCAGAATGGCTGCTCTGAGCCTGGTCTGGGCGAAGACATACTTCACTGTCCCCAGTTTGCTCACTTGCCCTTTGGAGAAGGGAATGCATTTAACTCGCCAGGATAGGTCTTGGTGCAGAAGATGGAATGCCAAGGGTACCCATGAACCCTACTCTCAGGCCAGAACTCCACCCAGCTCTGCAGTGCAGTGACTAGGGACTTGGGAGAGACAAAGACAGACTCAGGGTCCCGTCTAGGTGATTCTGTGCGAGTCATATACTTCATAGACGACCTGGTGAAGAACACCCAGGAAGTAGCAGCTGGGCTTATCTGCATCTTGGGGACCACAGATGGAACTGGTTGATTAAAATGTCCCCACTTTACCCACAGGCTCTCCTGTCTTCCCAGGTGGGAGTCCTGTTGGAAGTGAGTCTAACTATTGAGCCAAAATTGACAGTAAATCTCACAAGGGCTTCTAAGACTAAGAAGGCATTTTGTTTTTGTGGATGGTTTTACTTCAGTACTGATTTTTGCAAAATGTTCCAAACTCCCAAACCAAACCAGGTCCGAGACTCATCAGGCATTTTCAGAAAACTTTTACTTTTTACTTTTAAAATTCATTGAAAATTTTATGGCATATTTCAGAAAACAAAAGGTAAAAAAACAAAACAGAAAAAACCTTGCCACATATGGCTTGACAAGACTGACTTAAAAACACCCATCATGAAAAAGCCCCAAACCAACTAGAAATACATGTGGCTTCTCCCATTGAGCAGAAGTTTAAAGATGTGCATTTGGTTAGCTGACTTTGGAAAGACCAGCATGAGAAATGCCTCTCAGGCAACTTTCAGGGCTTGTATTTGCTCCGTTATCCCTACTTCTCTCTCATGTGGGTTTTGCTTCTTGACCCGGAATGAGCAAAACTCAAAATCTAACCCCAGTTACATTATTAAATGGTAAACATTTCAATTCATACTGAGTAGTCGATGGGAATTTCAAAGCATTGACTTAAATTCTGTTCTTACAAAGATGGAACAAAAGCTCTCTGTCTTTTGGGAATCACTAATCTGGTGTTTGCACCTTATTGTTACTACGTAATGTCTGAAAAACTTGGAATTATTTCCAATTAGTGGGTTTCAGTGGATCTTGTTCTCTGAGCAGTTGACCTCTTATGTTGGTTTAGCAGGATTCCCCCCCCCCCCGCCCCCCGCCCCGTGTTCACCTTGCCAAGCATTGTTTTGCTGTCAGGGTGTCTGAACCGCTCCAGGTGACCCCAGCAGAAATGTCTATGTCATGGCTCCAGGGGAGCCCTTGTGAATTTTGTGATGACAGATGGCAGAATCACAAAAGGCATCTCTTCGGGCTTTGTGAAAAGGGATTTGCATTCTCAACATCTCTTTTTCTCTCTCTGCTCTGGAGGCACTTCTGGGATCTCTGGCAGAGCTGCGGTGGTACCCATTCAGCATGGTGAGGCCTTGGAGATGGCGCCCCCTCACATGTTGGCACATACCTGCTGCCAATACTCTTCATCTCTCGGGTCCCCACAGCCAAGCCTCAGACAGCCAGAAGATCTCAGTTACAGGTGCCATAGGAGGAACAGGCACCTCACTGCCCTGGAGTGTTAGGCTTTAATTTGATAAGAATGTCACCTAATTTCTGGAGATTAGCTGACTAGAATTACCAAGAGGGAGAGTAGAAACAGGGCCTTTCGGTCTGCTTATAAAATGGGCTGGTTGGGGTTTAGCTCAGTGGATCAAGCACTGCTCTGCACTCTCGGAGGCCCTCGGTTTGATCTCCAGCACTGCAAAAATGGGAGAAGGACATGGCAGCCCATTCCTGAAAGAATCCCGAAACAACCTGCCATTGAAAGCTGTATGAGGGTCATTATGAGTTGGAGCTAATTGGAGGGCACCTAACAACGGCAACATAGAATGAGCATTTGTAGCTAGTGCCTTGCAAGCACTGGCTGAGCCTTGGAGGCTGGCTACAAGGCAGTTTGCATGTGTTGGGCAGAAGCCTAGTTGTTGTCATTGTCATTGTAGGTGTTAATAGAGTTGAGTCCAGCTCAGTGACCCTGTGTTCAACAGAACGAAACACTTTCTGACACTGTGCCATGCCTGGCCCTATGTCAGTGCTTCTCTGCTGTTCATAGGGGTTTCAATGGCTGTTTTAGGATTGTTTGGGGAGTGGGCTGCCAGGTCCTTCTCCTGTTTTTGTGGTGCTGGGGATCGAATATGGGGGCTCAGATGTGCAGAGCAGCACTCTACCAAGTGAGCTAACTGCCAGCCCGAGAGATACAAAAAGGATAAGCAGCATTTTGAAATAGATGCCAACTATGAAATCTTCTGTTGGCCCCCAGTGAGTCACTCTGTGAACCCTCTTTAAAGCCTCACCCCACCATTCTGCTGGGGACCCTTCTCATGGCCAAGTAACATGCCAAAGGCTCCCAGAAAAGTGATGCCCTCTATGAAGGAGCTGTGGCTGGCCTGGAAGGGCAAGTGGACCTCAGTTGTCAATATTGACACAGAAATAGAAATCCTGAGTTTCTGGCTTTTGGGAAAGACTGAGTAGTATACCAGCACCCTCGCCCCTATTCACAGGGCAGCTAACTCTTGGGGCCCAGTGTCAGTTGCCCCCTTCACTGAGGTCACATATGTTTTAAAATTTAAAAATTTTTCTTCCACCTAACTTACTGTATTCATTTCCCTTCTTAATCCCAGTAGACATTTGAGTTTGAAAATCTTTGATTTGTTCTAAGTCCCTCAGAGAAAATGAAAATACCTTTAGAATCCATCCTAATAAAATAATTTAGGATGCAGAAAATGTTTCAAGCCACATGATGTTCCTCTCCAGGGTTCATTATATACTGAATTGAAAATATCACCATGGGAAAGTGTTCACTAACTCATGGTGTATAATGGGATATTATATGACCATAGAAGTATTGTTTATATTGTTTTTAGTTGTTGTTAGGTGCTGTCGAGTCTGACTTATAGCGACCCTGTGTATAACATTACCAAACACTACCCAACATTGTACCATGTACATGATCTTTTTATGTTTGAGCCCATTGTTGCAGACATTGTGTTTCTTCTCATTTTGAGTTATGCAGCATCAGCAAGCGGAGGTCCAAGGGGCTTTAGTCCATTCCTGTCATTAAGGTCAACTCTACTTTGAGGAGACAGTTCTTCTCTAGTCCTCTCTTGAATACCTTCCAGCCTGGAGACTCATTTGCTGGTGCTATATTTGATAGTGTTTCTGTGATAGTCATAGGGTTTTTAATGGCTAATTATTTTGGGAGTGAGCAACCAGGTCCTCCCTAGTCTGTCTTAGTCTGGAAGCTCAGGTGAAACCTGTCTACTGTGGGTAACCCTGCTGATATCTGAGATACCGGTAGCATAGCTTCCAGCATCACAGCAACACACAAGTCCCCATAGCACAACAAGCTGACAGACTCATGGGGAGTATGTTTATACAGAGTTTTTAATAACATGCAAAGATGCCCAGGATATATTAAGAAAAAGAGCTCAACACCAAATTATATTTTCAGTACACTCCAACAGTCTTTCAAAATGGGAAAGCAATATGCTTAGAGTTAAGACTGGGGGAAAATTTGCCAAAATATTAATAGTACTTGCTTTTTGGTAATGAAATAATCCAACATCATTTTTTGATTATTTTATTTCTGGCTTTCCTTATTTCCTACAATGAGTGTGCATAACTTTTATATTCAGAAAAAAGAAATATTAAAAATAAAGAAGAAATGCAAGCCATGAAGATTAGATCTTCCCTGAGTCCCCCAGCCAGTTGGTAGCAGGGCATGTCCAAACCTGCACTCCCTGCCTCTGAGATGGATGGACACCTTCCACTTTTTAGGGGTATTTGTTTCGCCAGAGCTTTCACTCAAGAGCCCCTGCACTTTATGTGGATGTGCTTGTCCCTAGGGGGGCTCCTTCATTTTGCCTTCAATTCCACTGTCATGAACAATCTGCAAGAATCAAGTAGTTGTGGTCCTAAGTAGACCACAGAGTGAGTTCAGTATTACTCTGTGCTGGGCTAGTTTCCTGACTTGTGTGACTGATGTGTGTATTTCCCTGGGGCATACCTAGGCTAGATTGTCTCTAATTTCTACTATTCCTCCCTTTTTTACTTCTTCTCCTCTGGGGAGGGTAAGTCAAGGCCACTCAAATCTCTTCTTTGAGGCAGAGAGGTGACAATGCACTTAGATCACACCTGTTGATGATGCACCCAAAATGGTAGCCATTTCCACAAGCACTTTGAGGTCCAAAGACCTGAGTTCCCTTCCTCACTCCTACCAGTAACTTCTCTGGTGACTGTGGTCAGACCTGTACTTCCTCAGACATTTCCCATAGTGTCATATGGGTTGAGGAGCATGCCTGTTGAATGATTTTTGGTTGGGCACATGGGGTGCATCTCATGGGAAATCCTCAGTTAAGTTTTTATGGTCCCTGAGGAGAAGGCAGCCCCAGAACCAAACACAGGGCATCTCCACCTTTCAAGGGCAGACTCAGGGGAGTCCAAATTTGTTGTTTCCTTTATGGCAAGAAATTCAACTATCCAGTGGTCCAGAGGGCCAGTGGCACACCCACCAGGACATTCCTTCCCTGTAGACATATCTGTGGGAGGTCAAATTCTCTTCCAAGCTTACAGCATTACAGGATCTTCAGAAGTGCCTTTCAGCTGAGGGACTAAAAGACTTTCTCACCCATGTGGATGGCCTTTCCAGGGAGCCCAAATGCTGACTCACTTTAGCCAAGGCTGTCTTTCCCAAGCATAATTCTAGCACTGCCAACATTTGCCTCAAAGACTCAGCTTTGCCTGTGTTTGGGCTCTGTGTAGACCTAAAAGGCTTCCATCAACTAAAATACAGTCCAGCCCTTTCCTCTGTGCTTTGAAAATCAGCTAGCTCAAATGATTGGAGCACTAGGGTCCAGGAGATGGCCATTTTAGTCCTAAGCAACCTCCTCTTCAGGTTCTTGGGCTGGTCTCACTGTAGGCTTCTGGCCAATGGACTTCTCTCTGTTTTGGCACTTACTAGCTCAGGGTTTCTAGCAAGGTGGAGACCCCAGAGCACTCAGGGCATGCAAAGAGGCCAGGCAGGCAGCTGCTTTCCCTCTCTGCTGATGGATGGCTTTATTTCTTACATATTTTTGTGTAGTGTATGTTTTCTATATTTCCATGCTTAGGGCCTTCCAGAGAACTTCTGGTTATTGTGAAAATGAATGCAAACTGGAAATATAGGAATCAGTATCCCAAAGCCTAAATTGTTAGGATTGTTACTAAAATGGAATTGTTTGTTTCTGGTCATAAATTCTGAAGGAAGAGGAGGAGCGCATTTGCCTGGGGTCCATGTTGCCTGGCTGGAGTAGAGTGCATGGCTCCCTGAGCAGGGTAGGGTGGGAAGGGTCATGCTGGAACTAGCCCCAAGGGCCACCTCTTCAGAGTCACCCCTCAGATCCTTCTGCTTTTACTGTACCTTAACTTTGCATTTCTCTATCAATGAACTATGACCTCATTTCACATTTTGAAACTAAGTGTGTGTCTTAATTCTGTGAAATGTAAATTTCAGAGAATTTATGACTCACCTTTCATTTTAAGCTCAATGAGAAGCAGCCAGCCTATGTGGCACTGAAGAAATAAGCATTTGTGATATTTTAAGGTGGTTATATCTATTTTAAAATTTTATTTTTAAATGCACAAATGATATAAGGGACATGTTCTTATTATAAATATCAAGTCCTCCTTGCTCTTGCCTTCCCTTCCCAGAGATCAGCATTGCCATCAATTTGATGTATCTCTTTCCAGATGTTTTCTATGCATTTATATGTATATGTTTCTATGCATTTATATATGTATAGAGAGAAACACATAGTTTTATTTGTACATGTGTGGATTTTCTTTTCTTTTCATTTTTCTTTTCTTTCTTTTCTTTTAGTACTGGGGGGTTGAACCAGGGGCCTTATACATGTTAGGCAAGTGCTCTACCACTAAGTCACACCCCATCCCCTTTTTTTATTTTTTAATTTTAAGACAGGGTCTTATTAAATTGAACAGGCTGCCTCTAGCCTTGAATTTGTGATCCTCCTGCCTCAGCACTCCTTCTCCTTGAGTTCTTGGGATCATAGTTGTGTGCCGTGGTGTCCAGTGCAAGTGCATGTGTGTGTATTTTTGCGTATAAGAGATAGCATAATCTATAGATTGTTTGACAAGTTGTCTTTTTTTCTATAGAACAATATATCTTAGGGACTATTCTGCATTGTTGAGCTGGGATTTAGCTCTATTGGTAGAGTGCTGTGCTGCAGTATCTGAGGTCCCGAGTTCAATTCCCAGCACCACAAAAATGGGAGAAGGGCCTGGCAATCCACTCCCAAGGTAATCCCGACATGGGCAGCCATCGAAAACCCTATGAGGGTCGCTATGAGTTGGATACCGACTTGATGGCATCTAACAACAACAACAACAATTCTGCATTGTTAGATAAGGATCTGCTTTATTTTTAACTGCTAATGTGTATTCTGTGGTAGGCTTATTTAACCCATCCCTTCCAGATAGAAAATGATTATATTTCTCAAGTGGTCATTGTCTGGCCTTGAAAGATGAATGGAGATTTGCTAAGCAGAGAAGAGTAGGGAAAGGTGTTCCTGGGCAAGGGCACAGCAGATCCGGTGCACTAAGATGGGATTTGGCTAGAGCATCCTGGGATAGCAGGGAGTTGCGTGTGGCTGGAATAAGGCCTAGAGTTGGGGAGAGGAGGGGTATGGGCTGGAGGAAGCTGAGAAAGGGTCTTCAGGACAGGGAGCTGGCCCTTTTCTGTGGTGAGTATTGGTAAGTAGGGACACTAGCCCTCACTTATTTCTTGGAGCGAGGGACTTCAGTAGTATCTGGAGCAGGAGAGGCTGGAGGCTGAGTGCTGATGGGATGCGGTTCCTTGTGCATCTCTGTGTGTCCATCCACATGTGTGTCTACCTGTCACCATTTCCAGAGAACTTGCTCTGTCCCAGGATCTGACAGTCAGTGACTAATAAGATGTGGGTCCTGATTACAGGGGGCCTGCAGGCTGTGTGGCCTGCAGCTCTACCACTGTGGCATCCAATGCTGTCAGATCTCGGAAGCTAAGCAGGGTCAGGCCTGGTTAGTACTTAGATGGGAGACTGCCTAGGAACACCAGGTGCTGTAGGCTTGGGAGAAGGACCCAGAAACCTACTCCCCCAAAACAATCAGCCATTGAAATCCTATGAATAGCAGAGAAGCACTGATAATAGGGTGTTGTCTGTTGTACAGAGGGTCGCTATGAGTTGGACACTGACTTGATGGTACCTAATAACAACAACAGTCTGTACTGGTGCCTTGGCCAAAGTAGGTGCTTATTCATTTTTGGTAAACAATGAGTTGATGGTCTGAAAGGAAGCGAGGTCCTGGATGAAGCAGCTAGATGAGAGATGAGGCGGGTAATGGAGCCACCAGCATAGGGAGGGGAGCTGGCATGAGTTGGCTACTGGTGGACCGGAACTGGGGAGAGTGGTCTAAATGATGAATGGATAGGGACACACAGAGGAGAGAAGGTTTCAGCAGGAACCAGGGGACAGATAAGGATTTCTTCTGAGTTCCAGGGTGGCAAAAGTCTTTTTGTTTTAGAAATTAGAGTAGAAATATTAAATACTTTCCAGTGTGTAGCAAAAAGTCAACATAAAAAAGTAACTGAAAATATTCTATTTTTGATATAAGTGCAGTGGAACTGACTTATTTACACTTGTATATATTTTCTATCAGCTACATCTGTCTGTCAAGAATTTCATGTAGTTACGGCAGCAACTCTGTAAGGGGAGTTTCTGAATGAAACTTATTTCAGAAACTTGACTCCTTAGGGCTGCTCTAGCTGGCTTTATCATTTTTCCTGATTCCTCGGAGCCTTTTCTCAGGAGCTGGTGCTCCTCATTCAAAACTTGCTGGTGTCCCTTTTCTCTCCTGGGAAAAGAGCCCAACCATCGATGGTGTAGATGAGGGACTGATTTCCCCTGTTGTGGCCTGAATGCTCTTCTAAACAGAGCCACATGAACTCTTGAAGGAATCTTGTTTGTAATGGGCTTTTCAATGATAGCAAGCTAACCTGGCCTTTGTTTTCTGTACTGTTCTCTAGTACACATCCTACTCACTTTTTTCAGCATTGCTTTGCTGGAATTTCTTATCTTACCAGTACAAGCAGGGCTAGGGTGTTTCCCAAAGTGGTCCATTTGGAAAAACTATCTGTGGCCTTGGAGGTGACCTCGTGACCTTGGTGGCTAACATCTGCTAGGTGCCTCCCAGAGTACTTTACCTACATGACTTGCTTTTATCATTGCGGCAACCCTGGGTGTAAGTACAGTTTGCTGTATGCTATAGCTGAGACGACTGAAATGCAGAGGGGGTGGCCACTTGGCTGAGGTCACAGAACCAGGAGAATGAGCTTCCTTCTCCCCTGACCCAGGAGCCACTGACATTGAATATTCAGCACCTTGAGCCTCATTGCGGGAGATAACTATGCATTTGGTAAACTCTGTTTAAATGGTCGACATTGTTGGCATTGTCGTATGGGTTGAGCCACACAGACTTCCAGACTCTGTGGTAAGAGGTTCAGGAAGCTGCATTTTGGTGTTCTGTCACCCTAACGGCCTCGCTAAGGAAGGCCCTTTCTCTTTTGTTCACTTTTCTCTTCTGGAGGTCAGTGGAGTAGATCACGATTCTTTCTAGTTCCCCACAATGGTGAATATGTAATGGATCAGCTCTGGCTCATATGTATTCGATCCTGCTCCCTGTTCCAGAAGGGGCTGCTGTCCCAAAGACATGTGCCAGTATTCATCTGGGCCTGACTCATATCTCTCCCAGCTGGGCCGGGCCATGACTGGGTCTGAGTGAATCTGTTGCATAGGAGTCCACATTGAGCAAGGCTCCATGGCAGGCTGAGGGAGCAAAGAGCCCTCTGGTCAGCCAAAAGCTACGGTAGAGGTGGAAACCCTCCATCAAGATGAAATTGACTGTTGAAATAATCATAATCTGTATAAATTGAAGTACCCTCCGGTCTCTTACCATATCCCATGAAAATGCCTGGTTGTATTTTTAACTAGTGTAGAGAGTCTTTGAAAAATTGTCTGACTTGAACAATAGAATTCATGATGTACCCAAACAAGCAGGAGTGGGCAGCCCATCCTGCTGGCTGCCAATGTATCCCTGTACTCTGCAGCAGGTAATGTACCCTGAATCTTATTGGAGGTGTCTTTCTGGTTATAGCCTACCTCACGGTGCCTCTTCAGGGGCCACTTAACTTGAGATAATATAGATCCAGTGCTGAGGATGGGGTGGTGTGTGGGAGAAATAGGTGAACAAAAAATACCTGTACTTACCTCCTCACTGGTCCCTCTGTGAGTTCATACTGTCCCTTGGCCTCATTTTGCCTGTAAGGAGGAAGACCTTAGTTGAAATGCAGAGAAACCAAATACTGTCATACAGCCAAGAATATAGGAGTGATGTAGCACAAATTCAAGGGTAATTTTATTGTGAACTTTTTGTTGTTGTTATTTTTGGTCTTACCTATTCACTTTAGACAAAACAATAGCACTCAAATACCTACTACTCACTCACCTGCGCTCCTGTACAATATGTAACTTTATCAAAATAATCAATGGCGTAGAAAGTTTAGTGCATGGCAGATACAAGGGCATATACCTTGTGCATGTAATGAGCATGCATTTTTTCCTTAACGGGGAGGGGGCCACAAGTCTCATTTACTTTGCATAAGTGAAATGGTTTGTTTTGTACGGGTGGATGTTCATAAATGGGCTCCTGTATTAGTTACTTTGGTGTTGCTGTAACCCACATACCTGGCAGAACGACTTAAAGGAGGAAAGATTTATTTTGCTCACAGTTTCAGAGGGTTCAGCCCATGGTCACCTGGTCCCATGTGCTTGGGCAGAACATCGTGGCGGCGGGAGCATGTGGAGGAGAAAGTTTTTACCTCCTGGTGGGCAGGAATCAGAGAAAAGGAAGACAGGAAGGGGGTAGGGCAAGATATACCCCCCAAGGACACCCCCAGTGACCTATTTCTCCAAAGAGGCCCCACTCTCTACTTTTCATCATCACTCAGTCATGCCATCATATTATGAATCCATCCAGGGATCAATCCATTGATCAGGTCAGAGCTCTCAAGATCCAATCACTTCCACAAAACCCACCAGCTAACAACCAAGCCCCTGATACATGAGCCTGTGGGGGACATTTTGTGTTCAAACCATAACAGCTCCTTTACTTATGGGTCTCGAATGGCACATTCTAGCCCTTGGTTTCTGGGGGCTCCTGCTCCTCACCATCACCTGGCCCTGTACCTCTGACTGAGGGCAGAGACCCTACACGTTCTGAGCTGCTTGGGTAACCCTCTTGGGCCTTCTTCATTGAAGAGAAAAAGATGAACTGACCAGGGAGAAATTCAAGCCCAGGATTTCCATCAAGGCCAAATGAGGTCACGGCAGTGGAGCAGATGCCTGAGAAAGGTCAGGCCTGCTCAGGAAGGACCCCACACCCACCTTATAAATCATGCCAGTGCTGGATAAACCTGTGCCACTGTCCTCTGCTGACTTTCCACCACCTTACAGAACTGCTGCTGGCCCTTTGATGTCCCTCTTGGCTATAGGAGACACCTCCCCCCAAGCAGGGCAGCTGGATCTCCTTTCTATGTAGTCCAGACACTGGCATCCTTCCCCAGCTCTCCTCAGTCACCAGCTGGGACTAACCTTTTCATCTTTAGGCCACCTCAAGCAGTGGCTTGGAATAGGTACACTGAGCAAGCAGGTCTCATGCGGCACTTCAGAAAATTTGGCAAAGTTCTGCACAGACTGTTTATACCTAGAGTGGGCAGCAGCAGGCAGGGGTCAGAGGATGAGCTATCTCTTTTGCCTAGGAGAAAATTAGGGCAGTACCCATGATTTTCTTGGATATTTAGAGCTGAGTCTCCCCCATGGGATGTTTTCCTGAGTCCTATCCACTATATTTCAAAGATTCAATAATTATACAGGGCCAGTATCTATCTATTTAACAACACAGAACATTTCCATCTTTGCAGAAAGCTCTTTAGATAGGTATTCTCTGGTTGATTGTTGTTGGGCAAGTCTAAGGGAGCTCCACCTCCCTGCTTTTCGAGGGAAAATAAAATCTGATTTTTTTAAAAAAGCAAAATCTTCCAGTTCTTCATTATTGGCAATAAATTTAATTGGGATGAGCAAAACACAGATGTGGCCTGAAGTTCAGGAGCAGGGAGGGGAGGTTTTAACAAACCTTCCAGGTGGTTTTGATGCGAGATAAAATTCAGAAAACATCAGTCTAAAATAGTTAGTTTGCTCACACTTATGCCAGAAGTCAGGACTAGAACCCAGACCTCTGACTAGCAGCCAAAGTCTTCAGATCCAGTCTTTCAGGATGTTCCACACTTCAGACACCTGGTTACCACCTGCCCTGCACCTGGGCTTGAGACAGCAGAGCAGGTGCCTGCTGGCTGTCACCTGCCATTTGTGGATGGCTCTAGTATTTTGCTAGCCATGCTTTCCTCCTCCTTTGTAATTCTGCCCTAAATCATCTCCCTTTTTCAGAGTGTAGGATTTCTCCTTGGCGTTTGGGACATAGTGGGGAGAAGTAGACATTTTGGGCATACCAAGTCTACTTGTCATGTGACAGGTGGGGCTTTGGTCTACATGAAGTCATGATAATAGAACAGGGGCCAGAGAGAGGTCAGGCCTGCTCAGGAGGTACCCCACACCTATCTCCTAAATTATTCCAATGGTGGAAAATTTGTTAGTTGCCATATGGGATACAGTTTATTGCACTATGATGGCTTTATTGCATAGCTTCTAGAACTTGAAATTAGTATTACTTACATGCTGGAGAATATTGTGTCAAGTAGGTACTGTTGTTTGATAGGAAACAGTTCACATTCCTAGAGGGAGGTATTTATTATTACATGTTGGGAAAAACCCTTTCTATATGCTTGCCCAGCTAAGGGAGCCCTGTGGAGCTGGCTTTGTTTGGTAGATGAGAAAAGATCTCCAATGCCTGTTTTTTTGTGTTTTTTTTTTGTTGTTGTTTTGTTTTGTTCTGTTTTGTTTTGTTTGAGACAGGGTCTCGCTAAGTTACACAGACTGACTCTGGTCTCGAACTTGCGATCCTCCTGCCTCTGCCTCCCAAGCTGCTGGGATTATAGGCGTGCGCCACTGCGCCCAGCTCAATGCTTGTTATTGTGAAGGAGGCACCCTGTCCATTTGGGGATGAGAAACATTTGGTAACAGGACTGTGTCACCCCATAGACTCTGTTGGCATTCTGCTCTCAGAGAGAAATAGGCAACCATAAGGAAAAATGAGTTGCTTAACACAGTCCAGTAGATGTGGGTGCCATGAAGCCTGCGTGATGGAGCACTGGAAACTGAGAAAGTTAAAATAATGCTGTGGATTCAGCTTGTCAGACCCTTGCCACAATCTTGCCAGTTGGGAATGTGACTCGAAAGGAATCTCCAGGTTAAATGTGGAAGAGAGCAGTGGGTTTTAGATCATTGCTGGTAAGACAAAAGTCAGGTTCAAAGTAAAGATTATTTGCATGAAGATGAAGATAAGAAAGGAAGCAGCTCTGCCTCTATAGAAGCCAGGAGCAATAGCCTTCACTTAACCTGAGGTCTCAGACTGGAGTCCCACTTCACACTGAGATGTCTCCCTGCACCCAAGCTCCAGGCATGCAAAGTGACCCGAGATTGATTGAATGCTTCCCTGGGGTTCCTGTATCCTGCTGACTCACTCTCCTGTGCAGAGGCAGCTAGGATGTATTTCTTTCACATGCTTGTTCTGTCTCCTGTTTCTTTCATGAATATTGCCTCGGTGTTTCAGTTATCTACTGCTATGTAAAAAACTGTCCTGAAATTTAGTGCATAAAACTGTAACTCTTACTATGGCTTACAAACCATGGGTCAGAAATTTGAAAATGTTGTCCTAGGGGTTGTTCATTTAGCTGTACTCAGCTGGCTGCCAATGTCAGCTTATTGGGTCTTTTCTAGTGGCCTCCAACTAGCGAGTCATTTAGGGCAGACTTCCTGGCAGGGTGGCCTCTGGGATCCAAGAGAGAGAAAGTGGAAGCCTCCAGGCCTTCTGAGGGATAGTTTTGGAACCTGCACAGTATCAGTTGTTCTACATTCTCCTGGTCAAAGCTGAATCCCACAAAGATTCAAGAAGAGGGGAACTAGAGTCCATCCCTTGTTGGATGGGGATTTGTTGTTTGGGATGACATTTGGTCCTGCCTGAGGTGCCTGTAAGCAGGTGGGAAGGTGCCCAGCCAGGGACACCTCCTCATGGGCCAGGTATCCCTATCTTGTGGGTTTCTCACCCTCCACAGCACTGAGGATGTTCATGCTGGTTCCAGGTCACATTGATGGAAGGGTGGGCTTTCACAGACTCCCAGGCCGAGAGAGAGAGTTGCATGTCACCCCTCCCACCTCGGTTCCAGGAGGCTGCAAAAAGTGGCTCAGCTCCATGCACTTTAAAGCCTAGTCAGAGGTCTGAGTTTCAGTTCTACAGAATGATGAGTGACTGTTGTGATATTTGCGTTAGGCTGGATTTTAGAAACCCTTGGTCTGTGGATGTTGGGGGAAGGGAAATGAGGAAGAGGGCTGCTTGTTAGTAAATCCTTAAGCTTCCTAGTCTTTGCTCATTTCCACTTAACATCTCCAAGGAGAGAAGGGAGGGATGCCCCCACAGGTCTAGGGGAACAACACCAGGTTGCACAACTGTGATCAAAATGTATTTTATTCTTATGGTAAAAATTTGTGTAGCATTTATAGATTGCTTTGTTTGCCTGATTTTGTTTTATTGTAAAATGAATATGTTATGTGTCGCCTGGAGTCTTATTGGTGCCCTAGGCAGGCACAGGGTTCCTTGGATGCACATGGTCACACACCCATGCCAGGCTGCCTTGGGACCCTGCACAGTGACAAAGCTGAGGAGGTTCTTGTGAAACTGATTTGTACACAGCAGGCTCACTGGTGGTGGCATCTGCCCAGGGCCCTGACCATGGCTAATAGGAGGATCCTTGGGTGGTGAGGGATGGTGGGTGCCCAAGCATGCCAGCATGGGGTGCCAGGGAGTCCAGTGCAGCCCAGGAGTTCAGTGGATGCTGGCATCAGGATATCTGGCCACAGCTGTGGGCCCAGGCATGGACTCAAACTTGGCCCTGGGGAAACTGGCAGATGGGGGTACACAGGATGTTGTGAGCCCCAGGTGGCAGGACAGTTATTGAGACTGTCCTCAGAAGATTCTCTAAGTATTATCTTATTTATGCTTCTCAACAGCCCTACAGCTGTTATAAGAATTATTCCTGTCTCTCTTTAGGGCACATGGTGGGTGTGTAGTGGGTAAGTAGGGGCCTGAGGTTTGACCCAGTGCCCTTCCCACCACTGGCCCCATTGCCTGTCTCCAGAGTAGATCAAGTAAGGCCAGATTTGGCTCCCTTATCCCTCAGATTGCCTGGCTCCTGCCATGGGAGGGAGAGAAGGAGCCTTCCCTGGAATGGGGTGGGAGGGGTGCAGGCATCCCAGTGTGATCTGTTCAAAGGCCTTCTCTGGGTTTGTCCAACAGGTTGGTTTTGCATTCAGAGAGATGCCCCCAGGGAAACAACTGGGCCACCCCAAATCGTCAGGATGTCCCTGACAAAGGTCATGCAGCCCTTCCTTTATCTCAGTTTGAGGCTGAGGGCAGGATAAAGGCTAGTTCCATGGTCCTGGCACCAGCCATCCCTAGGGTCCTGTCCATGCCCTGACCTGGCTGGGAGAGTGGCCTGCTGCCCAGAGCACTGAACTGCTATAGGGGTGAGGCTCTGATGCTGGGGGAAAATAACTCTATGCTGGAAGAAGAAAGGTGGAGGATGTTCACTAAACCAGGGGAGTTGCTTGCCTTAAGATAAAGACCTATAAGAGGGAGACCTGTCCCCAGGCCAGCTGTGGGGACTTCAGGGCAGCAGGTGTCAGTGGAAGGAAACAGAGAAGTCTGAGGGGCTGATGGGGTACCCCAAAGCCAGGTAGGTGGGCATGACATGTGTGTGCTCCACATTGGTAGGCAGCAGGAAGGCAAGAGAGCTCTTTGCTCTGTAGCTCCAGACGTGTTGCAAAATGCCCCTTTCCCATCCCCAGTCATGGCCCCTGGTTTCCTTCCAAGTAGCACCTGATATCCTGCAGTCAGAGCTGGATGGAGACACTGGGGGGCACAGCAAGAAAGCTGGGTGGAGATGATGCTGTCATCTCTGAGAAGAGGAGTGGACAGGAAAATTGGATGAGGAAGGGCTCAAGAGCCCATATCTGCCACTCGGAGCCTCACCTTGAGCAAACCCATCATTGTCTTCATTAGAAAGCAAGAGAGAAGGGCAGGTTAGTGTTTCCAAATGTAATTTGGTGGATCTCCTAGGTCAGCATGGGATGGCAGGTTGTTCCAATCATAATAAGGATGCTATTAAGATAGAGTTCCCAACTCATCTGGGCATTGTGAGGGTCTCACAAGTTAGATCGGGGCCAAGCTGATGGGGGATCCCTGAGGGCTGTGTTGCCAGTGTCTAAAAATTATTGGTTATTTACATTGTTTTCTGAATTTTGGGCAGATTCTTTTTTAAAATTTTTAAAAATTTAAAAATTTTTTAAATTAATTTTTTTTTTTTTTTTTTTTTTTTGGTACTGGGGGTTGAACCTAGGGCTTTGCACTTGCATGCTCTGCAAGTGCTGTACCACTGAGTTGCACCCTCAGCCCATGTTTTTACTTTTCGAGACAGGGTCTTGCTAAATTACGCAGATTGCCTCTGGCCTCAAACTTGCGATCCTCCTGCCTCTGCCTCCTGAGCCGCAATTTTGGGCAGATTCTTAACCCCACTTGGACCCCATGAATCAGCATCTCAGGGGATGGGAGCCAGGAGTCTGCTTTTGATGAAGCAAGTGCTTTAGGTTGCAGAGCCATGAGCTGGAGATTGCTGAGGTCTCACCTGTGTTCTCTGGGAGCAGCGTTCTTGTTGGACTTTGTGTGTGTCTGTGTGTGTGTGTGTGGTACAAGGGGGCTGAACCCAGGGCCTCCCACACACTTTGTGAGCACTTTGCCACTGAGCTGCACTGCCAATTCCTTTTTTTAGTTTTAAAATTGAGACAGGGTCTAAGTAGTGCAGGCTGGTTCTGGTCTTGAACCTCTGCCTTCCAAGTAGCTAGGATTACAGGAGTGCGCCACCACACCCAGCTCTTGTGGGCTTTATTCCCTGGTTCTGCCATCCATAGGATTATGATCTATAAACGTGCAGCTATAATCTCAAATTCTGTTATCAGTCTGCCAAGTTGCTCTCCATGACCCAACGGAGACCTTGAGCTGCTACCTAGGTAAATGAGGCACTGAGTAAGAGAATGAAGTCTGTTTGCCACTGGGAAACTTCAACTGGGATGTACACTGTTTCCTAGGGACAGAGAACGGCTACAAATGCATGAATATAATGAGTTGAAGTTGCCACACATGAGCAGCTTTTTCTTGACTCTTGACAAGTTTCTTGACTCTTGACTCATTTCAGGTTTCTGTAGGTCATGAGACACTTGTTGTTAGGTGCCACCGAGTTGGTGTCCTACTCATAGTGACCCTACGTACAACAGGCGAAACAGTATTGTTAGTGCTTCTCTGCTATTCATAGGGTTTTCAATGGCTGATTGGTTTCTGGGAGTGGGTTTCCGGGTCCTTCTCCCAAACCTATAGCACCTGATGTTCCCAGGCAGTCTCCCAAGTACTAACCAGGTCTGACCCTGCTTAGCTTCTGAGAACTGACAGGATTAGAGGCCACAGTGGTACAGCTACAGGCATGGCACACTTATGCTTTCTTTGTTAAGTATGTTGTTGTTGTTGTTAGGTTCTGTCAAGTCAGTATCTGACTAATAGCGACCCTCATAGGGTTTTCAATGGCTGACTGTTTCAGTATTGCCTTGGGAGTGGATTGCCAGGTCTTTCTCCCATTTTTGTGGTGCTGGGAATTGAACTCGGGACCTCAGAGACTGCAGCGCGATGCTCTACCAACTGAACTAAATCCCAGCCCTCGTTAAGTATATTTTTGGGCAAAGAAGAATGCAACTTTAATCAACACGCCACCACAAGCCACACAATTAGGAAAACCTCTTCTTTATACCTTTGGCACAAAAGACCTTTATAAATGCAGGAAGAGCAGAGTATGGAGCTTCAGGAAGCATGGATCTGAATGACAGGCTCAGGCCATAACTGTGGATGTGGATTTAGGGTGTGTGTGAGTGTGTGGTTCCCATGTTTTTATGCATAAGTATGGTTTCTGGGTGTGTTCTCTAGTGCTTCTTCTCTAAGACCCCTCTGTGTCGGCTTCCCCTGGATCCTTCTAAGGGAAAACCTGTTTTCTCCAGCATCCCAGACAGAACTGCATTCTGCAGTAGGCCCAGCTTTGCTGGGGCTGATGACCATATCCAGCCTGGTTTGAGGCCTGTCAGGGTTCCCCTCTTGATCCTGGTGCTGTGTGATTTAGAGTGGGTCACCTGACCTATCTGAGCCTCAGATTCCTCATTTGTGAAAAATAAATAATAAAATCCATCTGCAGGTACCTAAATCAGGCCTATAAGAAATACTTACCTTCCATGAAGAATGAGATGATTAGAGTAGGGAGTACGTGAGTGGCTGGCTTGGGACAAGGAGGGAAGAAAGGGCAGAACCATTTCTGAGGCAAACTGGCATAAATCTGTTCTGCTGTGTTTTTGTAAAGTGTCAGCTTGGATTCTCAAGAAAAGTGGGGAGCCAGGAGAGCCTCTGCTTTTGAGGGACCAGACTCATCATTGTATCCATGCCTCTATCCATGGACTTGAGGGTCCTTTATAACATGTGCCTCCTAAAGTCCTACATGTTGCACATCTCCTTTGTGACACCTGGTGCTTTTCAGTGGGCACCCTGTTGGCCTGTGCAGCTGCGTGCTCTGGATGAGAGTCATAGCAGCTCCATGTTTGTTTTCACAATGTGACAGCCTGGTGGTTTAATACAGTAGCACAAACAAGTCAGAATCAAGGAAATGGCTCTTTGTTCACTCTTTCAGCAATTTTTTCAGGGGTCCTATTATGTGCCAAACCTTGTTCTAGATATTGGAATACAGTGGTAAAGAAAAGTGATGGAAATCCTGCCCTTGAGTAGCTGCTATGCCAATGGAGGAGACAAACAGAAGATAAGTAATTAAAGTGCAAAGCATACTGGGGATATTTAGACTGAGACAACAGGGCCAGAGTTTAATCTTCTCCACTGCCCCCCTCAATGCCCTGGTGGCCCTTTGCCCCCCACCTGATGGCAGAAACTGCCCTGGGCTGTGCCTGCTGATGGCCTATGGTCCCCCACATCACAGAACTAAAGAGCTACTCCATTGTGAAGACAGGCAAATGATCAAGTGAGTTTGGTCATTGGCTACAGAAGCACTCTCCTGCCCTAGGCATGATCAGCAGTGGCAAGTGTGGCTACTTCCCTGTCCCTGTCCCTACCCTCTCCAAGGCATCACATGGCCAGGCACACAGAGGGTCAAACTAGCCTCTGCCTCCCAGTCAGTGTTCAGGTGGCTTCTTCTCTGCAGGGAGCAGGGCATCTCTATGTCTTACACAAGCTGTCCTTAACTCCTCAGCAGGTCTTGGAATGCTAGTGCCAGACCAAGCTTCTGTTGAGTGCCACATGCTCATTTCTAGATGTTTCAAAAAAAATCTATAATTTCTGTTCTTATTTACGTTGGTTTTATAAGAAATTGTATTTCTATAGCATCTTCATAGATGAGATTTTGTTGGGTTGTTGTTTTCCAAACACTGTAGATCTAGCTGAAAGCAGACTGCATTCAACCCTTTGAAGGGATCCCAAGGTTGGTGCAGCTCAGAAACACACAGTGTTTCCTTTGCCTATGGACTCACATACCACCTTGGTCACTACAGAGAGTGCAGGTTGCCAGGCTGTCTTGTCTTCGTGAAAGTCAGACTCTACTGGCTTGATGCTTCATGCTCCTCTGATAAAATAGTGAAGGCCCGAAAAGTCCATTGGGATGAGATGGGTCACTGGGACAGCAAAGATGGAGAGTAAGGGAGGGATTCTCTGCTTGAGCTCCCTGACTGTTGTAGTGTTACAAATTGGTAGTTATGACTTTGAACTTGGACACCTGGACATTGTGATGCCCTCTAGTGAGAGTGCTGCCTCCCATGGCTGTGCAGCTGTCCTTCCTGAGCACGGGTGCCATGCCCTCCAGCAAATGCTCTCCCAGGAACTGGAAGTTTCAATGTGAGAAAATCAGGAAGGTCCTAGCCAGGCATGAGTACTCTTTGGATTGATTTTTCAAAGTTTTAAACAAAACTCATTCTGAATGTGTTGTCAGTTTCATGTCAAAATTTAAAACATGTCTCATGTTTTCTGAAAATCATGAGCCTTTGTTGAGGTTTTGCTTTAAATAAAACAATAAAAGACCTAGGGTGTGTGTATGTTGGGGGGGTGGTACTTGGGAGTTGAACCTAGGGCCTTGTATATACTTTGCAAGCACTCTGCCTCTGAGATACACCCTCAGTCCCTTTTTTATTTTTTATTTTGAGTCAGGGTTTCACTAAGATACACAGGCTGCCTCTGGCCTCAAACCTGTGATCCAACTGGCTCTGCCTCCTAAATCACTGGGATTATAGATGTGGCCATCATGACTAGTTAGGACCTAGGTTTTATAAATAGTTTCAACTTGGGTTTTCAAAAAAATTTATACGTTCTTCATAATTTTTCTTCATGGTGAAGAGGGGAAGAACAACCAAAAAGGATTGATATGCCCACTTCACAGGTTGGGAAAATAAACATACAACAGATGAAGTGCCTTCTTTTCAGGTACTTCCTGGTTCATGGCTTGGCAAACTTTTTCAGCAAAGGGCCAGATGGTGACTATTTTAGGTTTTGAAGTCCTAGGTGTTTCTGTCATAGCTACTCCACTCTCTTGTTAGCTCAAGAGACAATATGTCAAATGAATATCGCTTGCTTCAATAAAACAACATTTGTATAAACAGGTGAGTAGCTTATAGGTGCTGTTGTAGTTGGTGGATAAATGAGAGCTAATTCCCAGACTTTTGTGAGCACAAGGACTTAAATGGTCACTTTGTTGGTAGTTTTCCTTCTCTGAAAATGAATTCCATTTGGGTGAATAATAGATAAGATACTGCGAGTAGCCCTTCCAGGAAGTGTAGAATGCTTAAAAATGCTGGATAAAAATGTAAAAAGCACTTTTAAAAATTGCTGTACAATGCTGTCAGATGAAATGAGGTGAAGTTAGAAAACAGTACCCCAGGGATATAGATGTAAACCAAAACTGATGGTACCCTGGAGGTATATGTTAATCCCAGGACACCCTGAGAATCCAGTTTTACCAGGGCATGTGCTGGTAAGTTAGACACAAAACTCTGGCTGACACAAGATGGGAATTGGGATTGAGAATTGTGTATAAATCTGGGACCTGACAATGTGATATTGTCAATGAAATGTAGAACCAGAATAAAAGATGGGAGTGACAGAGCAATTTTCCAGTCTTGACCTTGGACTTGACAGAGGTAGAAAACCTAAGTGGAGTCTGGGGATATCCGTATGTTCCAATTCCCCAAGCTGAGAATTTAGTTTAAAGTCATTTGGGGTTGAAAATAACCCAAGCCCTGAGAACCAACCTAAAATCTCTGGAAAAGGTATAGTGAGCCTGGATTTCCCAAGGTAGTATTAAAAATAACATGAGTTCACAATTTAAGCTCACATAGCACACAAATAACCCATAACAGTTAACAGAAATAATAGAAAATGATATCAGACCCGTAAAGACTGTAGATATTACCAGATGCAGAAAATAAAGTATGCTTAATATATATTTAAGTAAGTAAAAGAAAGTATCCAAAAAATTACTAGTGATAAGGGGCTATCAGAAATGACCAAGAACATGAAAAATAAACAAAGAGAACTCTTACAAGTAAAAAACTCAAATAATTAAACATGAAAACTCAAAATAGAGATTAAATAGGTTAGATACAACTAGAGAGAAACTTAGTGAATGAGAAGTTCTGTATGAAGAAAAGCAGGAACCTTTCCATGGAGACATACAAATGGAAAATAAATGAGAGTTTAGGAAATTTTAAGATAGATTTAATTTTTGTGCTAGAAGTAGTAAATATAGAGAAATGAGCAGAGAAAATATTAAAAGAAATATTAGCTTAGAGTATTTCAGAATTGACAAAAGACACAAATTCTGAGCGAGATGCCCAATCAAACTCAAAGAAAACGAATAAAAAGAACTCCACAACTAATCCTGTTGTACTGAACTGAAGAGTCAGAGAGAAGTGATGCTTTTCCCATCACATGCTTCTCATCAGTACACCTCAGGCCATGGACTTCTGTCCATGGAATGGTATATTTGAACTGTTGAGAGAAAAATAACCTGGAATCTTCTACTTACAGAACCCTTATTTTTAGAAATAAAATTGAAAACACTTGAAGTAAAAACTGAGAATATTTATTACCAATAGTCCACTCTCTCACCCCCACAAGAACTGAAGTATGTTCTCTGGAATGAAGGAAAATCATACCAGAAGAAGAGGGTGGGTTGCAAGGAAAAATAAACAGAGAAAATGGTTAATATGTGAGCAAATTTATACTCCAGTGAGTGTTGAAAATAGTCACAATATTGCTTTCTCAGGAGAATAGAACTCATACTCTCTAGAGGGGAGAGGTGAGTGTTTAGAGTCAGCTTTATTGAGGTATACCTAGCATATAGTAAACCATGAATGTTTAAAGTGTTCAACTGGTAAGTTTGGACATATGTATATATTCATGGCGCTATTGCCACAATGAAGATAATGAACATATCCATCACCCCCAAAAGTTTCCTTATTCCTTTCTATAATCCCTTTTTCCCACCCTCTGCGACTCTTCTCCCATCCTCAGGCAACTAATACTCTGCATTTTCTAGAATTTTGTAGAAATGGAATCATGCAGGATATACTCTTTGGTTTATTTCCCGCAGCATAAGTATTTTGAGATCCATTTATGTATGAATTGTTCAGCCTTTTTTATTGGGGAATCATATCCTATTTTTCATGAATATTTTTCACTGTTTGTTTATCCATTTACCCATTGAAGATATGGTTTTTCTTTTTTTTTTTTCCCAGTTAGAAATAAAGCTGCTAGAAACTGTTGTGTGCAAGTCTTTTTTACAAGTATATGCTATCTTTTTTGTCCAGTGAGCAACAGTAGAATGGCTAGATCATGTAGTAATATTTGCTTAATTTTATGAGAAACTGTCATATTGTTTTCTAAAGTGGTTTACCATGTTTACCATGTACTTTCCCAACAGCAGTGTACAAGATTTCCAGCTGCACCACATCCTCACCAGTCCTTGCTATGATTAATATTTTTAATTTTACCCATTTTAGTAGGTGTGTAACAACAACAACAACAAGTAGGTGTATAGTGTTATCTTGTGGATTCCATTTGCTTTTCCCTGGTGAGAAATGATGTTTGTTAGGGAAAATAACATAAGGACATAATGACAATTGAAAAATGATGGTCACCATGTACTTGTTTGTCATAGATTTATATTTTAATACATTGTTTAAATCTTTCACCCATTTTAAAATCTAGCTTTTTCCTATTATTTTTGAGTTTTGAGAGTTCTTGATATTCTGAATACAAATTTTTCTTCTGTTTTTGTTTTTTGTTTTTGGTATAGGGAGGTTGAACCCAGGGCCTCTCACATATTTTAGAAGTGCTCCACCACTGAGCTTCGCTCTTATGCCCTTTTTCATTGTTTATTTTGAGACAAAGTCTCACTAAGTTACATAGGCTAACCCTGACCTCAAACTCTGATCCTCCTGCCTCAGTGTCCCAAGTCATTGGGATTACTGGAGTGTGCCACCATGCCTGGGTGAATACAAATTCTTTATTAGATATGTCAGAGGATGCAGTGTGTCCTAAATTCATTGCAAAGATTTTCTTCCAGTATGTCGCTTGTATTTGTATTCTTTTAGCAGTGTTTTTCAAAGGGCAGAAGTTCTCAACTTATAAAGTCCTTCATATCAATTTTTTTATTTTTTGGGTTATACTTTTGGGGTTGCATCTAAGAAATTTCTAACCCAAGGTCACAAACATTAGTTTCTACAACTTTTCTTTCTAGCATTTTTATAGTTTTAAGTTTAGCATGTAAGTCAATGATCCATTTTTCTTTACATATGGTGTGAGGTATGAATCAAATTCACATTTTTGCATGTGGATATCCAACTGTTCCAGCTTCCTCTATTAAGAAGATCATTCTTCTCCCATTAAATGGTCTGTGCTCCTTTTTAATGACCTTTTTAGGCTCTTCTGTGATTCTTGGTTTAGTCAGTTTTCTCTTCATTTTGGATTAATTTTGATAATATATAATTTCTTAGAATATCTTTCAGCAGTCCAGCTGAATGGGTAGATAACAATTCAGCTATCTGAGTAAAAAGCCCACTGTCCACAAAGCTATCTGATGTGTGTTTCAAAGTCCACTTTTCATATTCAGGCTCATTTGCCAGTTTCTGACCCCATTTGCTCTGTGTAGATGCCCCTTGGCATAATAGTACGTATTCAGCAAGAAATTTTTGCAGGTTTCTCAGCTGTGTCCCATTCCATTTTCTTGTAAATTATTCATGTTCATGTTCATGTCAACCTCTGCAGAGGACATTCTATGTCCTTCCCATCACTCTTCAAAATCAACTCTAAAGTTGAGGTACACATTTGTCTCATATGTCTAGGATAGTCTTTGTTTGCTTCTGGTGTCTAGGGAAATTTTTAACAGTAGGTAATACTATATAATTTTTAACAGTTAAATAGTGTAATTTTGGACAGTTGATTTCTTTTTTAGAAGGCTTTTCATTATCTGGCCTATGCCTGTTGTTCTAGCATCATCTTGGGTCACTTCCCTGTGTACTCCGTCCAGCCACACTTCTTTAAACTCTTAGCTCTTTCCTGCCTGTGGGCCTTTGTTCATGCAGTCTCTTCTTCTGAATGCTGTGCTGTCACAACTCATGTGAAACCCCCTCCTTAATACTCTGTCATCATTTCCAGAATGTCTTTCCTCACCTCTTATAACTAAAGTAGCCCACCTCTGGTTATTTTATTGAATTGCAGTGTTTTATGTTCTTTATGTTCATACATACATACATAGTTTCTATCTAAACCATTGTATTTGTCACCACACATATTGTCTTCCTTCCTTCTCAGAGACATTTCATTGTTCTTTGCTGTCTTCTCAGCTGTAGCAAATACATGACACCTAGCAGCCTCTCAAAAAATACTGTTGATCAAGTAAATGATTGAATGGTAAATGTAGTTTCTGTCTCCAATGAAGCAAAAGGCAGAATGACTTACATAAACATATTTGTTCCTCAATTCTAGCCAATGTCAAAAAGTTTCTCTGCTAAGGGGCCTCAGCATTTTTATTTCGTTGAGAAGGACACCTCCCACCCCTATACAATCTCCTCCTTTGTCCCTACCTTCTTTTGCCAGAGAAGTGAAGTCACTCTTCAGCTTGGGCTGCCTTAACATTGTCCTTAACATTGGGCAGGTCAAGATTCCTGTAAACCTCTTCCTATTAAAACTTTCAACTTTAATCTTACTGATATACTTCTCTCAGATCCTGCTCCAGCTCACTGAAGAGCTTCTGATCTTATGTCCTCCCCCATCTATAAAAAAGGGTAGGGGGACTGCCCAATGCCAGTTCTTCTAAAGAACTGATGGAGATTATTTACAATCTGTAATCACTTAGGAAAAGATTGGAAATCCCTGCCTGTGCCTGTCAGAAATGCAAATCATTGTTCAAGGCGGTCTATTGGAGTTCCACTGGCTGCACATGTAGGATTGAAATGAAAGTAACCTTAGTCATCATCCAACCTGGCACTTTCACAGCATGTGCCCCAGAATGCTAAGAATATATTTTGCAAAGATGGGTTCAAGCTGTAAATAACTTGGCTGACTTTGGGTTAAGGAGATTCCTATCCTGTAGTGCTCTGATTGGTCACTATTCTGTTAACTGTACATTAGGATTCTTGTGAAGATGATCAGAGGATGCAGTGTATCCTAAACTCATCTGAAAGGTATGTTTGCCAAGTGTCTTCAGGTCTAGAGCTTCTTTTGGACTTGTTGGGCTTCCTTGAGTTGGGTTTAGATAATTCTTAAGAAAAAAGTGGTTCCGAACAGCTGCTTTTAACCTTGCTTTCAGTAAGTAATTTGACCACAGAGCAAATTGTTTCTGAAGGCTACCTCAGCTTGTGATGTGTTGTAAAACCATCTCATCGGCATATGCAAATAATCACCTTTCAATTCTCTAGACAAGGGGAAAAATCTGGCTCATTGCTTGTTTTTAGAAATAAAGATTTTCTGGAACACAGATATACCCATTTGGTCACACTGCTTTCATAGCACGGCAAACTTGAGTAGTTGCAACAAAAACCATGTTGCCCACAAATCCAAACATAATTATTGTCTTTTTGTTTTTGTTTGTTTGTTTTTGCAAAAAATATGTGCTAACTCCTGCTGTAACCATGAGAGGTGGATCTGGAATCAAAACTCATTGATGCCTCCCAAAGCTCAAGAGGGTACAGCAATCATACCAGAAAAGATCGCAGGTGTGTCTGAGGAGACTTGAGGCTTTTTCATTAACAAAGACAGATGGGGCTAACATAGGCCCTATGAACTGATGCACTCCTGAAGAAGGGACAATTGTCTTGGGGACAGGAAATGAAATACATACTTTCCTGCTTCCTATAGTATTCATAAGCACTATTTTGTTTTTAGGGATAATACTTCTGGATTGGGAGAAGGACCCAGCAATCCACTCCCAAAAGACAATCAGCCATTGAAAGCCCTATGAATAGCAGAGAAGCACTGACAATAATGTTTCACCTGTTGTATGTAGGGTCGCTATGAGTCGGATACCGACCTGACAGCACCTAACAACAACAACAATAACAACAACTTCTGGGTTGATTTTCAATATTTATCAAAATTACTAATGTATGCTCCCTTGTATAGAAGTTTCTTTTTAAGAAGTTTACCTAAAGATATACCCACTTTTTGTATCAAAGGAAAAAAGATGTATTAAAGAATAATATTATTTATCATTAAAACACAATGTAAGCACTTAACTAATAATAACAATCCATATAATGGAATGTGATGTGGCTGTTAAAAAGAATGGGATAGGATGGCAGTTATCATTGGAGTGGATGCAAAATTTTGCCTCTGCTTTCTTAGAGCTTTTAGCTGGGACTGAGAATTAAGTTGATATAAACCAGGTGAACAGGAGAAAAGCACACACATATAAGTTTTACATGACATGGGAGCCCTTATAAGGAAATGGAGACCCAAAGAAGTAGCAAAACCCAAATGCTTTTACACTAGGTCAAACAAAGGTAGGCAATTATGGAAAATTAACCTATGTGGAGAGGCTAAAGAAGATAAGAATCATTTTAATGAGGTCTGCTTTTACAGAATTCTCTTGACTGTGAGTTCCTACTAAAGAATGTTTCCTTTCTTCTGCTGTAGGAAGGGCATATGTCCATGGGAGTTTTTTAAAACCATGTTGTTGTTGTTCGGTGCTGTTGTGACAGGTCCAACTCACAGTGACCCTATGTACAACAGAACAAAACACGCCCCACCATTGTGCCATGCCTGGTACTATGTCCATACTTCTCTGCTATTCATAAAGGTTTCAATGGTTGATTGTTTCGGGATTGCTTTGAGAGTGGATTGCCACCTCCTTTTCCCATTTTTGTGTTGGTGAGAATTGAACCCAGGGCCTTAGAGAGTGCAGAGCAGCACTCTACCAACTGAGCTAAACCCCAGCCCTTTTAAAACCATATGCATATATTTAATATAAAAATCTAGTTTTGCATTTTAAACAATTGATTGGCCACATGAGATAGGTATTTTCTCTGATGGTCTTTACCTGTGGTTCATAGCCTTCTTCTCCACCAGCCTGATCTTCCCCCTAAGGTCCTTCTCAAGTCCAAGTTTCAACATTTGACTGCAGTTGGCCTTGCAGAAGAACTGAATGTGTTGCTGCCTTGGATTTCTGTCCCTTTTTCTGTGCCCAGAGTCATTTCTCTTTACTATTCACTGTTCAACTTTCAGCTGGTATTTAGTGTAGTCCAAGACTTTTCTGAAGACTGGTTTTTGGCTAATGTTTCTTGCACTTGCTCCTGAAATCCACTGGTTACTGTGTGGGCTTTCCCTCTGACATAGCCACACGAGCCTGCCAGTGCATTGCCACAAAATGCTTTTCAGTGTTTCCTCACCCAGTCTTGATAATATTGTTTTGGTGAAAGGTCCGCAGAATGCAGGTTAGGACATACTGGCACAGTGATTCTGGGGGCTGCTGCATATGTCTCTCCAGGGAGATGACCTGCCTCCATGTATTAAAGATGATCTGGGGTGGGTGGACTTTGACCAGAAAGTGAAACTGTTGAGTTTGTTAGCATATTCTGAATTTTCAGATCTCCTTGTTATGAGGAGTAGAAATTGCCTTCTTTTAAAAAATACATCAAACTGTTTTTGTACTGATATACAGGGCAGAGCACTGGCTTTCAGTTCATCTGTATCCTTTCATCATGTCCATGACAAACAGCAAAAACCCCCAGTTCAGGGCTCCAGCCTTGTGCCCACTTCCTACAGACAGGTACAGTGATGTGCAGCCTCTCTGGGTTATCCAATCACCAGAGGCCATTTCTAGTGTTCCAATGTAGGGAATTAATTTACTGATACTTTAAAAGTATTCATTGTCTCTAGTTTGATAGAAAGTCCAACATTCTACCTTTAGATAATAGCGGAGTTTTGCTCTTTCTTTTTCACAATGGGAAGCTTGCTTACTTCTCTGGGGACTGTGGAGGGCATCTATTCACCTCTCCTTGTTGGCACACAAAATTCCCAGCATTTATCTGGAAAGAAAGACAATAATTTGAATAAATAAATATTTTGAATGATTCTCAAAAGATTTTACCTGCTGATAAATATTTAATGTTCTTTTAATGGTTGGGCTTCATCTGTTTTTTCTTTTTTGTGGCCTGGGCTTTTGAGTCATAGACATTTGCTTCCTTTCAGAGATAATAGTCTCACAGCTGACCCACAGCCAACCTCCATTGCTGCTCATGGGCCAACAGGTCCTGGGCCACCACAAAATCACCCCAGCATAGGGCTAGAGGGAATGGAATGTGTTGGTCAAGTTCCAAGGACTGCAAGCAAATGATTTAGCTTTGCTGCGATTTGGTTTCTTCCAGAAATTCAAGTTTACTAATACTTTCCTTGAAGTATTGTTATGCAGATTAACTTCTATAACCAATGTGAATGCACTTAGTAGAATGCCTATATGGGCAGTTCTGATATCTGCTCCATAAATTCTCATTTCCATTATTTATCTCAGATACATTTGCAATGATAACCAGCATCCTTCTCCATCTTCTCCCTTCCTAGACCTCAAGAAAAAGCCAGTGGACTACAGACTAAGGGGGTCAATATTCTTGTAGAGTCCCACAAGACAGTCTTGAATGATTTTGCCATAGTTGTCTTAATGGTAGCACCAGAAGTTGTTCATGTGGACTCTAATTTGTGCAGAGCTTAAGTCCTTCTGTTTTTAGGTGCCATCAAGTCATAGTGACCCTATGTACAACAGAAAGAAACACTACCCAACACTGTACTGTGCACAAGATCTTGTTTTAAAAATCTTTGAGCCTGTTGCTATAGCCGCTGTGTTTCTTCCCATTTTGAGTCATGCTACATCTGCAAAAGGAGATCCCAGGGGCTTACTCCATTCCCATTATTAAGGTTGACTTTTCTTTGAGGCGACGACTCTTCCCAAGTCATTGAATGCCTTCCAGCCTGGGGGGGCTCATTTTCTGGCACTATATTTGACAGTGCTTCTCTGCTATTCATAAGGTTTTCAATGGCTAATTGTTTCAGGAGTGGGCTGCCATGTCCTTCTCTCTAGTCTGTCTTAGTCTGGAAGCTCATCTGAAGCCTGTCTACCATGGGTGGCCCTGGTGGTATCTGATATGCCAGTGGCACAGCTTTCAGCATTACAGCAACATGCAAGCCCCACAGGACAACAAGCTGATCCACATGTAGGGAATAAATCCTATTACTTCCTCATTATTGGGGCTGGTGGCTATGGAAAGTCATGGCTATGCCTGCAGGACAGGGAGGAAGAGCAATGAGCTCATTTGAACTTAAGTTCCTTTCATGGTTTGCTTATTAAGAGGAAATTATAGATTCAGATAATACCAGAACTTCAAGGAAGCTTTAATATCTAGGTAAATACTGTGACAGAATGTGCCACTTAAAACTTATGAATAATGTACTAGCAAAAGGAAATTCAGTTACAAGAGCAAATCTGTCTATCTGAAGATAATTGCAATGAAAACCAAAGATGCCACCCCAGTAGCTTTCCTTCAACAAACTAGCTTAGTACTGCAGCTAAATCTAGAATACCTTCTGCGTGGAGTGCCCCTGAAGTGGGCTTTGTCTTACATTTCAGAAGTCTTCCTTTTTATCATCCAAATGAACATCTGGGAACATGTTAATTGCTATTTTGCACTCAATTCTATGGAATCATCAAGCACTTGATGTATTTACCACCCGGCTGCACAAACTGCCTCATGGATGTCTATATATCTGGAACAAGATGCAGGAAGTGCCTAGCAGTAACAGCAAGTTTTTCATTGCAGGGAATTAAAAATTCACGAGCCCATGGTGAAGTAAAATGAACTATGCCAGCTATTTTTTTTCAAACAGCTTTATTGAGATATAATGCACATGCCGTGAAAATTGTCCATTTAATATATGCAATGCAATTTTTTTTATATATTCACTAAGTTATCACCATAGTCTAGTTTTACAACATTTAGTCAATCCTTCAAGAAATACCAACTCATACTGACCCTACATACAACAGGGGAAACACTATTATCAGTGCTTCTCTGCTGTTCATAGGGTTTTCAATAGCAGATTGATTTTTGGGAGTGGGTTGCCAGGTCCTTCTCCCAAGCCTACAGCACCTGGTGTTCCCAGGAGGTCTCCCATCCAAGTACTAACCAGGCCACAGGATCAGATGCCACAGGGCTATGGCTGCAGGCTCATACCCATTAATAGTCACTCTCGATTAAACCTCTCATGGTCTTTTGTGAGTGATGTTATTCACTTAGCATACTGTTTTTGAGATCCTGCATGTTGTAGTATGTATTATACCTTTATTCCTTTTTAAAATTTATTTATTTTTTGCAGCACTGGGAGCCAACAGCATGCTAGGCAAGTGCTCTACCATTGAGTTGCACTCTCGGCCCCTTTTTTATTTTTTATTTGAGACAAGGTCGTACTAAGTTGTGCAGGTGCTTCTTACCTCAAACTCATGATCCTTCTGCCTCAGTTTTCCAAGTCACTGGGATTAAAAGGATGTATCACAAGCACCCAGCCCCTTTTTATATTTCAAATAATTTTTTCTTGTATGAATATGTTGTTGTTGTTGTTGTTGTTGTTGTTGTTGTTGTTGTTGTTAGGTGCCATTGAATCAGCTATGACTTACAGTGACCCTATGTACAACAGAATGAAACACTCCCCGACACTATGTCATGCCCAGCCTATGTCAGTACTTCTCTGCTATTCATAGGATTTTCAGTGGCTAATTATTATTTCAGAATTTCTTCCAGAGTGGGCTGCCATGTCCTTCTCCCATTTTTGCTGTGCTGGGGATTGAACCTAGGACCTCAGAGAGTACAGAGAAGAACTCTACCAATTGAACTAAACCCCAGCACCTTTATGGATATACTATGTATTATTGATCTGTACATCAACTGATGATCATTGGGTTGCTTCCACTTTTTAGCTCTTGTAATGTTCCTATCAACAGTGATATGCAATTTGTATATAGTTGTTGTTGTTGTTAAGTGCCACCGAGTTGGCTTCTGACTCATAGTGACCTCATGTGCAACAGGCAAAACACTATTGTTAGGGTTTCTCTGCTATTCATAGGGTTTTCAATGGCTAATTGTTTCTTGGGAGTGGGGTGCCCGGTCCTTCTTCCATGCCCACAGCACCTGGTGTTCCCAGGTGGTCTCCCATCCAAGGACTAACCAGGCCCAACCCTGCTTAGCTTCCAATTTCTGACGGGATTGGATGCTACAGTAGTATGGCTGCAGACTATGGGTGTATATGTTGTTGTTGTTGTTAGGTGCCATTGAGTCGTGTCCGACTCATAGCAACCCTCATAGGGTTTTCAGTGGCTGTTTCAGGATTGCCTCCGGAGTGGATTGCCACATCCTTTTCCCATTTTTGCCATGCTGGGAATCGAACGTGGGGCCTCAGAGATCGCAAAGCAGTGCTCTACCAACTGAGCTAAATCCCAGTGGGTGTATATGAGATGCTATTAAAAAAAGTAGTCAATGTTTAAGTTTAAAACATTATTACAGTAAAAGATATACTGCCATTAATCCCCTTTAAAATACTCCTCTGGCTTCAATCATACTTACCCTATCATTTTTATCATTTTCTGAATCACTCTTTCATGAGTGTCTTTAGTTTCATTCTTCATCATGACAACACTCCATGTTACACATTGTTTCTGGTATGACAATATCTGTCAAATAAAAACATCATGGTGCATCCTCATTCACTTTATTTACCACATCTGGTATTATGTGACTTCTGGCTTTTCCCCAAAGTCAAAATGACCATGAGAGTTAACTATCGTGAATCAGTTGAGGACATCGAGCCAGCCAAGACAGATATGAAAGATGGCCTCCAGATCTCTTTCAGAAAGTAGCAAGAGCAATGTTGCAAGTATGTTTGAAGCCAGGGGGAATATTTTGAGGGGAATTAATGACAATATATTTTTCACTATAATAAAAAATTTTTTATTAGAAATTTTTAATGTACATCATAATGTGATTCATTTTGACATGCTTTTCATTGTGACAATTTTCATATATGCAAACTATAATAAAAATTTTTAATTTAAACATTCACCTTAATTTTCTACCAGACCTCGTATTTTCGTTCTGCTTTGTGGTGAAATTGCTGAGTCCTGTAGTAACTGTATGTTTAACATTTTGAGGTACTATCAAATTATTTTTTAATGTGGATGCAGCATTATATATTGTCACCAGCAGTATATGTGTTCTAATTTTCCTACATCCTTACTAACACATGTTATTGTCTGTCTTTATTACGATAGGCATCCTAGTGGGTGTGAAGTAGCACAGCTGATTAGAGTTTTATTTGCATTTTCCTAATAACTAATATTATTAAGCATTTTTCCATATGCTTATGGTCCAATATTTGCATTTATTTTGATAAATATCTACTGAGTTCCTTTACTCCTTTTTAAAGTTGTGTTATTGGTCTTTTTGTTAGTGGATTGCCTGAGTTTCTCGTACATTCTGGATACCACTCCCTTATCAGAGGTATGATTTGCAAATATTTTCTCCCATTCTGTTGGTTATCTTTTGACTTTCTTGATGATGTCTTTTTTTTAATTGGAAATTTTTAATGTACACCTTAATGTGATTCATTCTGACATGCTTTTCATTGTGACATTTCCATATATGCATTTTGTTGTACATTATTCATATAGGTTCCCCCTTACCCTCTTGCATGCTTGCTCCCCCCTTCCCACCCCCCACCTCCCATCAAAGACTTCTCTATCATTTACTTGTCTTTTTATGGTAATATTTTTCTATATATCCTTTGGTTCCAGTTCTGTTTAAGATAGAAACTTTTCCTGCAGTGAACTTTCCTTTTACCTTGTCAGAACTATTACATGCATTTTCTAGACCATCTATAATAATACCATTTTTAACTTTTTTTTTCTTTTATTGTGATCCAACCTTTGTATAGGATTTTTTCCTTCTTATAATTTTGATTCAGCTCCCACATATGAGTGAGAACATGTGGTGTTTGTCTTTCTGAGCTTGTGTTCGTTCACTTAAAATAATTTTCTCCAATTACATCCATTTTGCTGCAAATGGCCTTATTTCTTTTTCTTTTTCTTTTTTTTCTTCTCTTTTTGCAGTACTGGGGATTGAACCCAGGGCCTTGCACTTGCATGATTTGCAAGTGCTGGACCACTGAGCTGCACCCCCAGCCCTTTTTTTATTTTTATTTTTATTTTTTTACTTTTTGAAACAGGGTCTCGCTAAGTTATGCAGACTGCCTCTGGTCTCGAACTTGAGATCCTCCTGCCTCCGCCTCCGCCGCCATTGGGATTACAGGTGTGTGCCACAGTGCCCGGCTCCTTATTTCATTTTTTTTATTGCTGAGTAGTATTCCATTGTGTATATGTACCATAGTTTTTTTTTTTTTGTTTGTTTGTTTTTTTTATCCATTCTTCTGTTGAAGGGCACTTTGGTTGATTCCATATCCTTGCTATTGTGAAAAGCGCTGCATTGAACATGGAGATGCAGGTGTCTCGGTGGTGTGATGACCCATCTCCCTTTGGGTAAATTCCCAATAGTGTTATAGCTGTGTCATAAGGTAGATCTATTTTTAGTTTTTTGAGATACCTCCATATTTGATTTCCACAGCGGTTGGACCAATTTATAGCTCCACCAACAATGTAAGAGTGTTCCCTTTTCCCCGCAACCTCGCCAGCATTTGTTGTTATTTGTTTTATTGATCTTGGCCATTCTTACTGGTGTAAGGTGAAATATCAGCATTGTTTTAATTTGCATTTCCCAAATGGCTAGGGATATTGAGCATTTTTTCATGTGTTTCATGGCTCTATGGACCTCTTCGTTTGCAAACTATCTACTCAGTTCCTTTGCCCATTTGTGTATTGGGTTATTTGTTTTCTTGGAAGTTTTTTTCTTGAGTTCTTTATGTTGTTGTTAGGTGCTGTCGAGTCATGTCTAACTCATAGCGACCCTCATAGGATTTTCAATGGAAGATTGTTTTGGGCTTGCCTTGGGAGTGGGTTGCCACGTCCTTCTCCCATTTTTGTGGTGCTGGGAATCAAACTTGGAACCTCAGAGACTGCAGAGCAGCGCTCTACCAACTGAGCTAAATTCCAGCCCTGTGAGTTCTTTATAAATTCTGGTAATTAGACCTTTGTCTCATGTATGGGATGCGAAGATTTTTTCCCATTCAGTGGGGGTTTCCTTGGCTCTGTTAATTGTTTCTTTTGCTGTACAGAAGCTTTTTAATTTCATGTAATCCCATTTATTTATTCTTGTTGCAATTTCTTGAGCAATTGAAGTCCTACTAAGGAAATGCTTTCCTATACCTATATGATGAAGTGTATTGCCTATCTTGTCTTCTATAAGTTTTAAAGTTTCTGGTTTTATGTTGAGATCTTTTATCCATTTTGAGTTAACTCTCATGCATATTGAGAGATGCGGGTCAGTTTTCATTTTTCTGCATGCAGATGACCATGTTTCCCAGCACTACTTATTGAAAAGGCTATCCTTTTTCCAGTTTACTTGCTTTGCTCCTTTGTCAAAAATCAGGTGGCTATAGGTGTGTTGAGGTATTTCTGGGTCTTCTATTCTGTTCCAGATGTCTTCAGGCCTATTTTTGTGCCAGTACCAAGCTGTTTTTGCAATCACTGCCCTGTAGTATAGCTTGAAGTCAGGGATTGCGATTCCACCTGCATTAGTTTTGCAGCTTAAGAGTGTTTTGGCTATACGTGGTCATTTGTGGTTCCATATGAATTTTTGGATCATTTTTCCTATTTCTGTAAAGTCAGTCAGTGGAATTTTAATGGGCATTACATTAAATGTATAGATTGCTTTTGGTAGGATAGCCATTTTTACAATATTAATTCTCCCTATCCAGGAGCAGGGGAGGTCTTTCCATTTTTCAGTGTCCTCTGCTATTTCTTTCTTGAATGTTTTGGAATTTTCCTTGTATCTGAAGGGTCTTTGGTTAGATTGATTCCAAGGTATTTAATTTTCTGGTGTGCTATCGTGAAAGGTATTTTTTCTGAAATTTCCTTCTCTTCCTGTTTGCAGTTGGTGTAAAGAAAAATTATTGATTTTTGTATGTTGATTCTATAACCTGCCACTTTGCTGAAGGAGTTGATTAGTTCTAGAACTTTTCTGGTTGAGGTTTTGGGGTCTTTCAGGTATAGGATCATATCATTTGCAAAAAAGGATAATTTGACCTCTTCCTTGCCAATCTGTATCCCTTTGATTTCTTTCTCTTGTCTGATTGCCCTGGCCAGGACTTCAATTACTATGTTAAATAGAATAGGAGAGAGAGGACATCCTTGCCTTGTTCTGAATCTGAGAGGAAATGGTTTCAATTTTTCTCCATTTAATATAATGTTGGCTGTAGGTTTGTCATAAATGGCTTTTATGATATTAAGGTATTTGCCTGTTATACCTATCTTCTCCAGCGTTTTTATCATGAAAAGGTGTTGCACTTTGTCGAAGGCCTTTTCAGCATCCATTGAGATGATCATGTGGTTTTTGTTTGCCAGTTTCTTGATATGTTGGATTACATTAATTGATTTCCATATGTTGAACCAGCCTTGCATCTGTGGTATAAATCCCACTTGGTCATAGTGAATAATCTTTTTCATATGCTGCTGGATTCAGTTTGCCAGAATTTTATTAAATATTTTTCCATCTAGATTCACAGGGGAGATGGGTCTATAATTCTCTATCTTAGATGAATCTTTTCCTGGTTTAGGTATCAGGGAGATGGTAGCTTCATAGAATGAATTTGGAAGTGTTTCCTCCTGTTATATTTTTTGGAATAATTTGAGGAAGACAGGTATTATATTTTCTTTAAAAGTTTGGTAAAATTCTGCTGCGAATCCATCAGGACCTGGGCTCTTCTTTGTTGGGAGACTTTTTATTACCTTTTCTATTTTTGTATATGTAATGGGCTTGTTTAGGTCAGTTGATGAAGTCTTTTGAAGCATGAAATATTTAAATTTGATGTAGTCCAGGTTACCTATTTTTTTCTTTTGTTGCTTTTAATTTTGGCATCAAAGAAACCACAGCCTCTTGCAAGATCATGAAGATTTACTTTTATGTTTTCTCCTAAGAGTGCTATAGTTTTAGTTCCTAGATTCAGGTCTGTGTCCATTTTGAATTAACTTTTGTGAAATTTCATTCTTTTGCATGTGTCCTAGGATCATTTGTTGAAACGATTATTCTTTCACCATTGATTTGTCTTGGCATCATTCTTAAAAAAAGAATGGGCCATAAATGTAAAGATTAACTTCTAGACTCTTCAATCTTGTTCCACTGATCTTCACGTCTATTCTATACTAGTACATACTGTCTTGATTACCGTAGCTGTACAGTAAGTTTTCAGATTGGAAAGTGTAAATCTGCCAACATTATTCATCTTTTAAAAAATTGACTATTTTGACTATTCTGAGTCCCTTCTATTGCATATGAATTTTTGGAGCATTTTGTTAATTTCTATAAAATAATGCAACTTGGATTCTGATTGAGGTTGAATTGAATCCGTTGATCATTTGAGATAGTAGTAATGTCTTTTGTGTATGTGTGGTACATGGGGGTCGAACCCTCACACATACTTTGTAACTGCTCTACCACTGGGGTATACCCCAGCCCATATTTTATTTTTTTTAACTTGAGACAGGGTCTCACTAGGTTACACAGGCTGTCTTTGACTTCAAACCTGCCATCCTGCTGCCTCTGCCTCCCGAGTTGCTGAGATTACAGGTGTGGGCCACTGCACCCACCTGGCTGTTGTAATGTCTTAATGACATTAAGTCTTTCAACATATTAACTTGAGATGCATTTCCATTTATGTGTTGTTGTTTTTAAGTGCCGTCAAGTTGGTGTCCAACTCATAGTGACCCTACATACAACAGGTGAAACACTATTGTCAGTGTTTCTCTGCTACTCACAGGATTTTCAGTGGTGATTTGATTTTTGGGAGTGGGTTGTCAGGTCCTTCTCCCAAGCCTACAGTATCTGGTATTTTCAGGTGGTCTCCCATCCAAGTACTAACCAGGCCTGACCCTGCTTAGCTTCTGAGATCTGACAGAATCAGACAGACGCCACAGTGCTATGGCTGCAGGCTTCCATTTATATAGATCTTCTTTAATCTTTCAATAATAATTTTGTAGTTTTCAAGTCCATAAGTCTTATACTTCTTTTTACCAAGTTTATTCTTACGTACTTTATTTTCTATGGTACTATTATAATTGGAATGATTTTCTTAATTTCATTTTTGAATTGTTCCTTGTTAACATATAGAGGAACAATCGATTTTTGTATATTGATCTTGTATTATGCAACTTTGCAGATTTTGTTTATAAATTCTAACAGATTTTTAGTGAATTCCTTAGAATTTTTTGTATATAAGATCACATTATATACAAATAAGGACAGCTTCCTGAATACCTGGATAATAATTATAAAATGTTCCTCTTTATCTCTTAATATTTTTATCTTTAACTCTATTTTGTCTGAGACTAGTACACCTACTCTAGCTCCTATGGTTGCTGTTTGCATGATGTATCTTTTTTCCATCATTTTACTTGCAATTTATTTGTCTGTTTGAATCAAAAGTTTGTTATATAGAGAATATAGTTGAACTTTGTTTTTAAAATCTAGTATGGCAATGTTTGCCTTTTTATCGGATGTTTAATCCAATCAAGTTTAATTTTATTATTGATGAAATTGGATTTACATTTGCCATTTTAGTTTTCTCTCTCTCATGTATGTTTTTGTTCCTCTGTTTCTCTGACTGCCTTGTTATGCATCAAGTAAATAGTCTCTAGCATAACACTATGATTCTTTTAAATGATTTTTAAAGCTATTGTTTGTGTTACTTTCTTAGTGGTTGCTCTAAAACATTTACATATCAACAAATTGAAATCCGTTTTGGATTTATACTAACTTAATTCCTTTTTATTCTACTTGTTCATATTACATCAATAATACTTTGTTATAATTATTAATTTATATAATGTTATCCCCCACATGTCTGTCAGCTTGTCATGCTGTGGGGATTTGTGCATTGCTGTGATACTGAAAGCCATGCCACTGGTATTTCAGATACCAGCAGGGTCACCCATGGTGGATAGGTTTCAGCTGAGCTTCCAAACTAAGACAGACTAGGGAGAAGGACCTGGCAGCCAACTCCCAAAACAATTAGCCCATTTAAAACCCTATAAATAACAAAGAAGTACTATTGGATATAGTGCTGGAAATTGAGCTCCCCCAGTCTGGAAGGCATTCAAAAGATGACCAGGGAAGGGTTACCTCCTCAAAGTACAGTCATCCTTAATGATAGGAATGGAGTAAATCCCCTGGGATCTCCTTTTGCAGATGTGGTATAACTAAAAATGAGGAGAAACACAGTGGCTGCAATAATGGGCCTAAACGTAAAAAGATCACATGCTGCATAGCACAGTGCTAGGTAGTGTTCCATTCTGTTGTACATAGGGTCTCTATGAGTTGAACCTGACATGGTAGTACCTTACAAAAACATAATGTTATATCTTTTATAAAAGAGAAGAAATGAGATCAAATATTTATTTATGGAGCTTGTTATACTAGCTTTCTTATTTAGCATTTCTGCATCTTTTAATTTGTTCATGTGGATTTGCATTACAATCTTGTGTCATTTCTTTACTCCAGTACAACTTTGTTCCCACCCACCTCTTTTGTATAGCTACTGTCAAGTATATTACATTTTTATATGTTATAGGCTCCACAACACAATTACATTCATATTATTTTATTTAAGTGATTTTTACATCAGTTAAAACAAGAAAGAAGTATGCAATTATACTGTCTCATGTAATTGTCTACATAATTACCTTTACTGGTATGCCTTTTTTCTTTTTCTTTTTTTTTTTTTTTTTTTTTTTTTTTTTTTTTTTTTTTTTTTTTTTTTTTCTTTTGTATTTCAGCTTAAAGAACTCTCTTTCATAAGTCTTGAACAGTGAATTTGGTATTAATTCTGCAATTAACATTTGTTTTTGTTTATTTAGGAATGCCATTATTTCACCTTAATTTTTGAGAGTTTTGTTGAATATAAGATTATTGTTTGAGTTTTTTCCTTCAACACTTTGAACTGTCTCAGGCCTTCATTGTTTATGATAAGTCTGTTAATCTTACTGGTATTCCCTTGTATGTGATGAGTCATTCCTTTCTGTGTTAAGATTTTCCCTTTTTCTTTGTCTTTAGCGTTTTTGGTATAGCTGGGTATGGATCTCTTTGTGCTTTGTATATTGTTTATTGAGTTTCTGGGCTGTGCAGATTGTTTTTCATCTGATTTAGTAAGTTTCATCCATTATTTCTACAAACTTTTTCCTTCTTTTTCTTTTTCCTTTTGGTACTTCTACTGCATGTATGTTGATATGTTTCATGGGTCTCATATTTCCCTGAGGTTCTGATTACTTTTCCTCATTATTTTTTTCCTCTATTTTTCAGATTTCATAATCTCTATTGATTTATGCTCAAATTCACTGATTGTTTCTTCCAGCAGTTCATTGCTATTACTGAGCTGCTCCCATGAAAAATTTTTATTTCAATTACTTGTTTTTCAACTCCAGAATTTCCGTTTGTTTCTCTGTAATAGTTAATACCTCTTCATTAGCATTACTTATACATTGTCATGAGACATAGCTTTAACTCTTTAAACATGAATTACTGTATTTTTAAAATTATGCTTATAGTAACTGCATTGAAGTTTTTCTTTCCTAAGTACAATATTTGAATTGCCTCAGAAGCAATTGTTATTGTTTGCTTTTTTCTTGTGTGTGGCTCACATTTGAATGTTTTATAATTCTTTTTGAAAACTGGATATTTTAGATAGTATCTTATAGAAACTCTAGATACTAATCCTCTCTTCAGGGGCTTGTTTCTTACTTGCTTGTTTATTTGTTTAGTAACTTGGATTATTTTGGTGATATCTGTTTCTCATGCAGTATGATATGTCACTCCTGAGAAGTTGCAGGCTTGATGTGTGACCATTTCCTGGAGCACCCGGGATAACTAGTTTTCACTGGGCTCTGCTTAATTACCTTTCCCTCATCCTTCCATAAGCTTTTGGATGATCTGCTTTTATTTGTAGCACACTAGTTGTTAGGCTCCATTAATCATGAACTGGTCACTATATTATTTTCAACAATCCTTGTAGCTTGTAGCATATATTATGACATAGTCTGTTCCATTCAAAGTGAAGTCCTTTTGAATGAGCAGGGTGTTGTCAATTTTTTAGGTTGCTCCAACTCCAGGAATATCTTCTTAGTTTTCTCTTTCCCTTGTTCTTTATATTAAATTTCTAGCTGATCTACCATTTTGCCTTTCAGTTTCCTGCTAAGAGATTATGAAGAATCTTCTTTGTTTGTAACAATACTCATAGGCATGATCTTTCATATGATTTGCTCCAAAGTTAGTATCCTAGGGCAAACCACAGAGCTCCCTGTTCTTATGGCCTGTTCTCTTCTGGTTCTACCTCTGCATCACTGCATTAGAGCTGGGGGAGGGACAATGGTTTGCTTTCCATGAAGTGATACCCCTGCTTTTTAAACAGGATTCTGGACAGGCATGGTAGCTCCTAGTTTTCTCACCTTATCCTTCCTGGTGTGAGACCACCAACCTAAAAACAAGCTGGGGCAGGATATTCAGTATCTAGTATTCTTGACTTGCTGTGTCTGGAGTAGAGTTTCTTCCCTATTAATGGGGTGTTGGATAGGGGCGAGAAATGGGAAACTCTAATCCTTTTGGCTATATCTGCCTAGAATAGTTGTTGTTGTTGTTAGGTGCCATCAAGTCGGTATCCGACTCATAGCAACCCTCTGTAAAACAGGGAAAACACTATTGTCAGTGCTTCTCTGATGTTCATAGGGTTTTCAATGGCAGATTGATTTTTGGGAGGGGGTTGCCAAGTGCTTCTCCCAAACCTAGAATACAGCTTCTGTAATATGGAGTTGGGAGTGGAGGAAATAAGAGATGCCAGTGGCCTGCTTCTACTGGGGTAAAGCTGTATACTGGGAGTGAGGGAGAAAGAAAGTCCTATTTGGCAACACCTACCAAGAGTACACCTTCCATCATACTGAGCTGTTGTTGTGGATGGAGAGTAGATATGAATGGATTATATCTTAATTACCTAAAACTCTTGCTGTTTTTACTGAGATATTTTTGAATAAACGTTTATCCATTTGCTGTATTCCCTAAGTGCGTTTGAGTATTGTTTTAGAAATTATTCTCTTCAATAAAATGAAAAGTACTTTAATATTACTACCATTGCAAGTAGGCCAACAAAAATAGTAGAGTCCAGCCAGGGATAAAAATTGAGTTTCCTTTTTGAGCAAAATCCAGAATCATGCTGCTATGTCAGGTACAGTCCACAACCGAGATGTACAAGGACGCTGGCCTCCTGACTTGTGGTTCTCTGTGATCCAGCCTCCATTGTTGGTGTTTTGTTAGGTACCGTCGAGTCGAGTTGACTCATAGCGATGCTATGTACAGCACATCGAAACACTTCCCGATTCTGTGCCGGGCACAGGATCTTGTTTATGTTTAAGCTCACTGTTGCAGACACTGCGTCAATCCATCTAGTGGAGGGTTTTCCTCTTTTGCATTGACCTGCCATTCTCCCAAACATGATGTCTTTCTCTAGGGATTGATCTCTCCTGACTCCATGTCCGAAATATTTAAGATGCAGTCTGGCCACTCTTGCTTCCAAGGAGCACTCCGGTTGCACTTCTTCTAGGACACATCTGTTGACTCTTTTGGCAGTCCATAGTATATTCAATAGACATCTCCAGAGAAAGCCCAGCTTCCATTAGGCTCCCCAAACCTTTCTGAGATGCATCTGCCCACGTAGTAATCTTAAATTGCATTCTTTGGCATCCCAAGATTTGGATAATTTCCAGGATCCTAAGATCTTACACAGAAATTCAAATGACCTTGTAGAAGTTTATTTTCAGGCTGTATCCTTGCAAAGCAGATGAATTGTTTTTGTCATAGACATAGTACATTATTAATTTTGAAAGTGCTTTTTGTAAAGAAAATAACAATTAGGTTATTTTCAACTCTTAATTATGTACAAGGACACAACAATTCAAAGAAATAAAGTGGGTTTGTCACAGTCTAGATGATGGCATTGCCCTTTGGATGGCTCAGGAGAGAATTCAAGCCTGGTAACAGACAAAAAGTGGTAGTAAAATGTGAGTAGCTAAGGAAGAATGTCCCGCAATGAAGTTCTGGGAAATGCAAAGTTGTATGAGGCACCATGCAGGTCCACCTGTGGCTGAGGGGCAGCAAACTAGTGGTGGATCCTTTGACTGACTCCAGTGGAAGGGATTTTTCATGACTGTAAATATATTCATCCAACACCTGATAGCCAGATGCTGGACGTAAGTGGGGCCAAAAACTAGATAGCTAGAAATGCTCAAATGGGGGAATGAAGCATTTGATTTTTGCTGAGAGGGAGTCACTCAAAGATTTTTGCTGAGAGGGAGTCACTCAAAGAAAGAGTCACTCAAAGAAATTTTTTCTCTTGGAGAAATATTCCTTAAAGGCACATACTCTGTTGCCAACAGAACAGCAAAGTTTGCTTTTATTTGCTATTTCAATTGTGGAATTAAAGATGAAAAAGGATACTTGAAAAAAACTGTTCATGGATACTCAGGACTTGTATTAATTTCCTGGCAGATTAGAGAATGAAATGGGAGAAAGGTTAAAGCAAGGACTTGTCTGCCAAGTCAATTGGAAGGTAGAACAAGGGAATTTTCAGGACTGGGGAATGGTTATTTTAAGTAGTTAGAAACAAGAGTCTGTTCACCTTCATAGATCCTTCTTGGGTCAGGCTAGTGGCACTTGCTATAGTTAACTAGGTTGGTAGATTTATTCCTGCATCTCCAGGGTATACCTACATCTCTTACTTCTGTTCATGTCTAAAAGTTAAAACAAACCATAAAATAATATGGGTGAAAGAAAATTCCTAATAGGAAAATAAATCTCAAAGCAAAAAATGTTTCATTAAATTGATTATATAAAAATTTAAAAATGCAGATTCCAAAAGCAAAGCTAAAAATATGATGCTGTAAGGACATACCAAAGCAAATATAACTGACAGTAGTTTAATTTCTTTAATACATAAAGAGCTTCAATAAATAAAAATAGTAACATTACCATACATAAATTACCAAATGATATAATTGACAATTTAAAGAAGATATACATATGGCTAATGAATATTTAAACATTAAATTATTAATAATCAAAGAAAGCCAAATTAAATTAGATAATATTTTTACTTTGTTGAATTAGCAAAAGATATTTGAAAGGACAATACTCAGTGTTGGCAGGAATGTATTAAGACGAGAAGGCTTATATCCTGGGAGAAAGAATAAATATTGATATAATCTTTCTAGAACGTGAGTTTATGTTATGTATCAGGAGTTTTAAAAAAGGCTAGCAGCTAGGCATAGAGGCACATGCCTGTTATCCCTCCTGAAGTAGGAAGACTTATGTGAGTTCAAGGCCTGCCTGGTCTATATAGTGAATTCCAGGCCAGGCTAGCCTACACAGCACGAGCCTATATCAAGAAACAAAACAAAACAAAAAAAACAAAACAAAAAAACAAAAAAGACTTGCACGCATTTTTTGATACAGTATTTTTTCTATTAATTTATACTAAGGAATTAACCATGAAAATTATAATGTCTACTGTATTTAATGACATGGGATATTGTATACAGTGAAATCTTAGGTAAACATGAAAAAGGATATAGAACTTTCATAATATATTTCTAATTGGATATGTTAATATATGTCAGAGATATTCATTACCCTTTGATTATAACACATATCTATCTGTTTTACTTTTTCTGACATTGAAGTGTCTGTAAATTTGCATACATTTGCCATAATATTTTGTTATTCCTGACAGATTATTATTAAATCAGTGGTACATTTAAAAAATGTTCTATATCTTTCACAAAGGAGGATATATAGCTGGGTGCCATGGCACATGCCAGTAATCTCAGCTACTGAGAAGGCTGAGGCAGGAAGATCAGGAGTTTGAGGTCAGGATCATCCAATGTAATTTAGGAAGACCCTCTCAAAATTAAATAAATAAATAAATAAATAAATAAAGGGGCTGAGGTGCTGCTCAGTGGTATAGCACTTCCCTAGCATGTATGGGGCCCTAGGGTTCAACCCCTTAGTACTACCAAAAACAAAAAGTAAATAAATAAAGGCAGATATATGATATATATATATATATATATATATATATATATATATATATATATATTCTATATTAACATTTATGCATAATCTTTCCTCCTTTTCTCCATCTCTTTTTCCATCTGTCTTTCTTCCTATGAAGTCCAAATGAATCTAATGTTATCCCTAAATTTCCATACTTCTGCCAGAGGAAGAAAGATGAAATAAAATAAAAATAAAAATGTATATGTCATTTTTAAAAACTTGAAATAGGACTTACATGTCCAGGAAGATGAAATGGATATAATTTTGTTGCTCCCACTAAGGACAACTACAAAGTTTGTATATTATATATATGTTGTTGTTGTTAGGTGCCATTGAGTCGAGTCTGACTCATAGTGACCCTATGTACAGTGCAACAAAACGCTCCCCAATTCCACACGATCTTATTTATGTTTAAGCCCATTGTTGCAGACACTGCGTCAATCCATCTGGTGGAGGGTTTTCCTTTTTTCATTGACCTGCCACTGTCCCAAACATGATATCCTTCTCCAGGGTTTGGTCCTTCCTGACTACATATCTAAAATATGTAAGATGCAGTCTAGCCATCCTTGCTTCCAAGAAGCACTCTGGTTGCACTTCTTCTGGGACAGATTTGTTGGTTCTTTTGGCAGTCCATGGTACATTCATTCAGTAATTGTCTCCAGCACCATAATTCAAAAGCATTAATTCTTCTACTGTCTCCCTTGTTCAATGTCCAGCTTTCACAACCATATGATGGGACTAAAAATACCATGGCTTGAGTCAGGCACACACATCTTCAATGTGACATCTTAACTTCTCAATACTCTAAAGAGATCTTTTGCCAAAGCTTTTCCCAAAGCAATACATCTTTTGATTTCTTGACTAGTGCTTCCATGGTTGTTGATTATAGAACCAAATAAAGCAAAATCATGGACAACTTCAATCTTTTCTCCATTTATTGTGAAGCTGTATACTGACCCAGTAGTAAGGATTTTTGTTTTGTTGATGTTTAGTCATATTCCATACTGAAGGCTATGTTCTTTGATCTTTACCACTAAATGTTTTAAATCCCCTTCACTTTCAGCAAGCAGAGTTGTGTCATCTGCTTAATACAGGTTGTTAATGAGTCTTCCTCCAATCCTGATGCCATGTTCTTTCTCATAAAGTCCAGCTTCTGGGATTATTTGCTCAGCATAGATACTGAAGAGATATGGTAAAAGTATACAGCCCTGATGCACACCTTTCTCAATTTTAAACCAGGCAGTCTTTCCTTGTTCTATTTGAACAACTACCTCCTGCTTCATGTACAGATTCCTCATGAGTACAATTAGGTGCTCTATGAGATGCCCAGGCTGACCAAGAGCCTGGAGTTGGCCCGAATGCCCCCCTTATCTTAGGTTTCTGTCTTGCAGGAACCACTCCACAAATTCCTTTAAAAGATCACTAGATCAGAATGCTCTGGGCCAGAACAAAAGGGCTGTAGATATGGGCAGTAACTTCCTGGAACTCCCAGGCCTCAAGATAATACAAATGGCATACTTTAGCAACTCAAAGCCCCACCTTAAAGCCTCACCTTATCTGACTTTCGCCTTCTCCACCCCCTCCTTCCCTGCTTCTAACCCACAATATAAGCCTTCACCCTGCAACGAGTCCAGGTCCCAACACTGAACCGCTGTGCTGGTGAGGTGTGGTACCCTTGAGCTTGAGCTTTAATAAAGGCTCTTTGTTATTGCATGTGACTTCGGACTCCCTGGTGGTCTTTGGGGAACTCGAACTTTGGGCACAACACTCTAGTATTCCCATTTTTCGAAGTGTTATCTAGAATTTGTTATGATTCACACTTCAAATGCCTTTGCATAGCCAGTAAAACATAGATAGACATCTATCTATGATATTCTCTGCTTTTGGCTAATATCCACCTGACATCAGCAGTGATGTCCCTGGTTTCCTGCCCTCTTCTGAATCCCGCTTGATTTTCTGGCAGTTCCCTATCTATATACTACAACAGTCACTTATGAATGATCTTTAGTAAAGTTTTGCTGGTGTGTGATATTAGTAATATTATTCAATAGTTTCCACATTCAATTGGGTCCCCTTTTTTGAGAATAGGCACAAATATGGATCTTTTTCAGTCAGTTGGACAGGTAGCTGTTTTCCAAATCTACTGGCATAAACATGTTAGCACTTACAGTGCTGCATCTGTTTGTTGAAACATCTCTGTTGGTATTCCACCAATTCCTGGAACCTTGTGTTTTGCCATTTCCTTCAAGGAAGCTTCCGCTTTGTCCTTCAATACCATTGGTTCCTCTTCATAAGCAACCTCTTGAAGTGGTTGGTCATCTACCAATTCTTTTTTTGTATAGTGACTCTGTGTATTCTTTCCATTTTCTTTTGATGTTTTCTGCATTGTTTGATATTTTCCCTGTAGAATCTTTCACTATTGCCACTTGAGGATTTAATTTTTTCTTCACTTCCTTAAGCTTGAGAAACACAGAGCCTGTTTTTCCCTTTTAGTTTTCTGTCTCCAGAGCTTTGCTGTCATTATAATATTTGTTTTTATCTCCTTGAGCTGCCTTTTGAAATTCTCTGTTTAGTTCCTTAACTTCCTCTTGTCTTCCTTTTACTTTAGCTGCTGAATATTCAAGGGCAAGTTTCAGAGTCTCTTTTGACATGTAATTTGGTCTTTTCTCTTTTTCTTGTCTTTTAAATAACCTTTTGTTTTCTTCATGAATGATATCTTTGATGTCCTGCCACAACTCATCTGGTCTTCTATCATTTGTGTCTAATACATTGACTCTGTTCTTGAGGTGATCTCTGAACTCAGGTGGGATATATTCAAGGCCATACCTTGGCTCTCGTACACTTATTCTAATTTTCTTCAGTTTCAGTTTGAACTTGCATATGAGAAGTTGATGGTCTGATCCACAATCAGCACCTCGTTTTGTTCTGACATTTAATATGGAGCTTTTCCATCATTTCTTTCCACAAATGTAATCAGTTTGGTTCCTGTGTGTTCATCTGGTGAAGTCCATGTGTATAGTCACCATTTATATTGGTGAAAAGATGTATGTGTGTGTGTGTGTGTGTGTGTGTGTGTGTGTGTGTGTGTGTATAATGTATATATGCATACTGTGTACATGTTGTTGTTGTTGTTAGGTGCCTTCGAGTTGGTATCCGACTCATAGCGACCCTCTGTACAACAGGCGAAACACGATTGTCAGTGCTTCTCTGCTGTTCATAGGGTTTTCAATGGCAGATTGATTTTTGGGAGGGGGTTGCCAGGTCCTTCTCCCAACTGTGTACCTATGTATATATATTATATATATATATATATATATATAATCTTATATGTATATTTGGATATATACAAACATAAGAAGAATATGAAAGGTGGAGACAAGAAAGCAGAGCAGCTAGGACCTCAAGATTGGAGGAATGGCTCCCTGGGGAAACCCTGATTTTTTATATCATGTTTTCCAGGCTACATACTGATGGAGCTGACAGTCCAGGAACAGTAATGGAAACACACTCACACATGCACAACCACCAAAGCCTGCTTTCTTTAACCAAAGGACCAGGAAAGAGACACTTAGCAAAACAGGAAATTTTTAGATAGTACTGTTCTACTTTAGGCAAACACCACAGAAAGAACTGTGGCCCCACCCCCACCCATGCTAGCAAAAGCCTACAAGAGGCAGACTTCTGCCCTCCCTGCACTGTGATGGGTTTCCCCAAGTTGGGAGTCCAGGCAGGGAGCTAGTGTTCCTCCTTGTCAGTAAGTAACAAGCCCTACTCTGTCCCCCTCCCTGCATGGAGTCAGGCGCTGTATGGGGAGCCAGGACATCTACCCCCACCTAGCATCCCACCTCCTACTGTGCTGGTGTCCCAAGATGTCACCAGGCAGAAATGGCACTATTCCTACTGTTGTGCTAGTGGAGATGTTATGAGAAGCTGGAACTCCTGCCCCTGCCCCACAGGAAGGAGGAGTCCACTCCCATATCTTGGGAGTCAACAAAGGCCAGGCAGAGAACCTGGATTTCTGCTTGGGCAGAAATGCCCAATGACTCCTTTCCCTGCCACAACAGTGCCAGAGAAAGCCAGAGGTTTAAATAAGGTCCAGAGTCTAGCAATATAGCATTAAAATGTACATGTTGGTATGGTTTTATAGTTTCCTTTTATCATATTGACTGGCTTTATGAAATGAATTGGAATGTGTTCTTTTTCTGTTTCCTCAGAGTTTTATAGACTGATATTAATCCTTCTTTAAATGTTTGGTAGAATTTTCCAGTGAAATCATCTAGGCTGGAGATTTGTTTAGAAGTTTTAAAATTATGAATTCAAATTTGTTGGTAGTTATAGGGCTATTCAAGTTATTTTATAGATTGGGTAAATAGGGGTGTTTTGTGGTTTTTGAGAAATTGGTTTATTCCATCTAAGGTTTCAGATTCTGGTTTACAGAGTTGTTCAAAGTGTTTCCTTATTAGACTTTTGATGTTCTCAGGGTCTGTAGTAGTATCATCTGGATCATTACTGATATTAGTAATTTGTGTTTTCTCTTTTTTTTTTAACAGTTTTTCTAGAGGTTTGTCAATTTTATAGTTTCAAAGACCTAGCTCTTTGCTTCATTAAGATTCTTTGTTGTTCTATTTTCAACCTCATTTGATTTCTGTTCTTTTCCTTATTGTTCAATTCCTTCCACTTCCTTCTGGTTTATTTTGTCCTTTTTCTAGATTCTTGAGATGGGAGTTTAGATACTGACTTGAGATTTCTCTCTTTTTGAATGCATGTATGCATGTACTATTATAAATTTCTCTTATCACTGCTTTAGCTGTATCCCACAAATTCATGTATTATATTTTTAACTTTTTTCCAGCTAAGTATATTTTTAAAATTTTGCTGGAGAGTTCCTTTTGTTTTTTTAATTATGGAATATTTAGTTATTTCAAAGGGTTTGGAAATTTTCCTGCTATTGATTCCTAGTTTGAATCCATGTGATCAGACTTTAAAAAAATTGTTGAAAATTTTCTTATGACACAAGATATGGTCTGTTTTGGTGATACTAGAAGGGCACTTGAAACAAATGTGCACTCTGCTATTGTCAAGTGGAGTGTTCTATAAATATCAATTGGTAATTGGTTGATAGTACTTGAATTTTTCTGCATACTGGCTGACTTTCTGTCTAGTTGGTCTATCGCTCATTGAAAGAGGGATATTGAAGTCTTACATTAAAATTGTGGGTTGGTCTAGTTCTCCTTTCAGTTCTACTAGTTTTTGTTCATGTCATGCAGCCTGTTGCATTTTACATGTGTTATTTAGGATTGGTACATTTCCTGGATGGATTGACCCTTTTATCCTTACTGATTACCCTTCCTTGTACATGGTAATTTTCTTTACTCTGAAGTCTACTTTATTTGTAATTAATATAGCTTCTCCTGCCTTTATTTGGTTAATCTTTGCCTAAAATATCTTTTCCCATACTTTTACATTTAATCTGCCTATATTGTTATATTTGAAGTAAGTTTCTTATAAACAGCATAAACAGCATAGTGTTTTCTAACCCACTTTGCCAAGCTCTGTTTCTAACTGATTTATTAAGATAATTCACATTTAATGTAATTATTAATATGTTAGGACTAAAATCTGTCTTTTAAAATTATATTCTGTTTTTCATTTCTGAGATTTATTTTTCTTGCCTTCCTTTAGATTACGTGAGTATTTTTAAAAATTTCATTTGGTTGTATGATTGTGATCAGGAGTGAATCTCTGTATAGCTTTTTTTAGTGATTTACTCTAGGTATTACATAACATATGCATATACACAGCTTAGCACAGCTAGTTGTGTCATCATTTTATCAGTTCAAGTATAGAAAATTCCCCTATCCAGTATCCTATTACCCTCTCCTGTGTAGAAGTGTCTTAAATAGTTCCTCTACTTTAACTTAAATACCACTTAGAATCACCTCAGTGTCATAATTTTTTCTCTTTCAAATGCTATTTAGAGAATTCAATGAAACAGGAAATTCAGTTATACTCATTTATATTTATATTTCATTATATTTTTGCTTACCTTGTTGTCTCTTCCTGATGTTCCAGGATTCTTTCTTTTATTTTTTCTTTTCTGTTCACAGAATTTTCTTTAGTTATTCTTTTAGGATAAGTCTGTTGTTGTTGTTAGGTGCCATCGAGTCATAGCGAGCCTCATAGGGTTTTCAATGGCAGACTGTTTCGGGATTGCCTTGGGAGTGGATTGCCAGGTCCTTCTCCCATTTTTGCGGTGCTAGGAATCGAACTCAGGACCTCAGAGACTGCAGTGCAGCGCTCTACCCACTGAGCTAAATCCCAGCCCAGGATAAGTCTACCAGTGACAAATTCTTTCAGTTCCGTTCATCTGAAAATGTCTTGATTTCCTTTTCATTTCTAAATGTCTTTGCTACTGAATATAGAATTCTGATTTAATGTTTTTTCAATGGTTGAAAAATGTCATGCTACTTCCTCTGGCCTCCACAGGTTTTGATGAGAAATCTGCTGTGATTCAAATTGTTTCTCTCTACTGCTCTCAAGATTTTTTTTCTTTGTCTTTACTTTTCCAGTTTCATATGATGTGTCTTCATATGAATATCTGAGTTTATCCTTTATGCGTTTTGCTCAACTTCTTATATCAGCAAATTATATCTTTTGCCAAATTTGGGGGAAGATTTGGCTTTTTGTTTTAGTGCTTTTTCAGTGTTGGTCTCTTTCTTATTCTCTTCTGGGACTTCAAGGACACAAATCTTAGGTCTTTTGTTATAATTCCACAGATTCTGAAGCACTTTTCTTTCTTACGCTTTGTTTTCTCTATGTTGTCCAGATCTGGGGGTGTTCATTGTTCAGTCTTCTGTTTCACTAATTCCTTCCTCTGTCCTCACCATTGTGTTATTGTGAACATCCGGTAGGTTACTTTATTTTTTCCATTCTAAAATTTCCTTCTGGGCTGGGCACAGTGTACACACCTTTAATCCCAGTGACTTGGGAGGTGGAGGCAGGAGGATCTCAAGTTCAAGGCCAGACCCTGTCTCAAAACACAAAAAGTAAAAACTGGGCTGGAGGTAAGCTCATGGTTAAGTGCTTGCAAAAATCATGTATGAGACCATGGGTTCAAATCCCTAGTACTACAATCAATCAATCAATTAAAAAATAAAATTACCTTCTGGTTCTCCTTTGTATCTTCTATTTTTATTTGCTTAGACTTTCTATTTATTCCATGATTTTCTAAATTTTCATATTTTAAGAGGTTCCAATTCTTCCTTGAGGCATTTTTGTAATAGTTGCTTTAAAATATTTTTCAAATTATTTTACCATCTCTGTCATCTGTGTTGCTTTCTGTTGATTATATCAAGAAAATATATTAAGAATATATTAAAAGAATTATACATTATGATCAAATGGGGTTTATTTCAGGGATATAAATGTTGTTTACTATTTAAAAGACCAATCAATATAATCTACCATATTAATAAACTAAAAAAGAAAAATCACATAATCATACCAATTGATATAGAAAGCTCATTTAAATAATGAACATCTACGACAAAATGTATAGTCAGCATGATACTTAATGGGGAAAGACTGAATATTTTCGCTTATGATCAGGAATACAGCAAGGGTATATACTCTTGCTAATCCTATTCAACACAGTGGTGGAAATTGTAGCCAGTGCAATAAGGCAAGAAAAGGAGACAAAAAATGTGTAGATCGGAAAGCAAATATTAAAACAATTTCTATATTCATATGACATGATTGTTTATGTAGAAAATTCCAGGATATTGATAAAAAAGCCCTGGAACTAAGAAGTAAGTTCTAAGGTCAGAAGGTATAAAATACATATACAAAAATCAGTTGCATTTTTATATACTAGCAATGAATATAAAAGTAGTGGAATTAAAAAAATATACAACCATGCATTGCTTAATGATAGGGGCTTGGTCTGAGAACTGTGTCATTAGGCAATTTTGTCACTGTGCAGACATTGTAGAGTATACGTACACAAACTAAGTAGCTATGACATCACTAGGCAATATAGTCTTTTGGGGTCATCACCATAGATATATACAGTCATTGACTGAAACTATGTGCTGTGCAACTATGCAATTGTTCATAAAAATTAAACTAGTTAGGAGAAACTTTAACAAAATACATGTGGAACTTATATACTGAAAACTACCAAATATTGATAAAAAAAATCACAGAAAATCTAAATAAATGAAGATATATCTCATGTTTATGACCCTGCTGTTGTTTGAAGAGCCTATAGCCACCCTTTAACTTTAAGGCTGTGGATTGAGGATGAGAATGGAGGCACCGGCTATCTCTTAAGCATTTTAGTAAATGGTCATTGTTAAGAATAGTCTAGAGCCAGCCTGAAGCATTAAGAAATGGACACACACTCTAAAGAGCACTTTGTGACTTGGCTGTTATTCTCAACCTCAGTGAAGGGGAAGCTAGAGAGTTTTGGGACTGAGTGTTTGTCACCTTCCTCTCACTGCTCACTTGATCTTTGATGGTTATGCATGCTGTCCCTGGGATGGCAGCAGCTCTCGCTGGACTTTAAAGCAGGCAGTTTGTACTCAGGCTCTGCACCTGTCATGGAATGAAGGAGAAAGAGGAGATCCTGGCTCCCAAATGGGTTGGCCTTCTTGCTTCCTTACTCTAGTGGCTGAGGTACAGGGATTTCTGCAAGATCTCTGCAGTGGTGCTAATAATGGGAGGTGTCTGTCCCCATGTGCAAAATTTTAATATATGAAAATAACTCAATAGTGAAATTATTAGCCCACTCCAAGCAGTCTCAGCTATAATGTACGGCTCCATGTCTCCTATTATTATAACTTTGTTTTACATTCATTAGGATACTTTTTTTTTTTTTAAGAAAAATCTCAAGGAATCACAGTTCTGATGTCTAACATTAACTACCATGTCATTCATAGACATTGCTAAGCCTGTGATTCTGAAAAGTCAATTAACATCTCTTGTGTGGGAACCAAGTGAATAACACTCAGGCTGCTCTCTAGGACTGGCTAATTGGCTCTGGAAAAACCTGCTGCTTCTTTGGTGATACAATGTACAGAGTCTTTGCTCATACCAGTGTCTCTGGGTATGTGTGGCTCACCTGGTCTTTATCTGTAATCTGACAGAAAAAAAGTCAGATAGTGTTTGTTGTTGTTGTTGTTGTTGTTGTTAGATACCATCCAGTTGGTACCTGACTCATAGAGACCCTATGTACAACAGGTTAAACACTATTGTCAGTGCTTCTCTGCAATTCATAGGGTTTTCAATGGCAGACTGATTTTTGGGAGTAGGTTGCCAGGTCATTTTCCCCAGATAGTGTTTAGGGGCACATAAAAGGGTAAGGTGTTGTTAGAAAGTTTTCCAATACACAAGTGCACAGATGTGCGTGCGGCCCCCCCCCCCCACATATACCCACACAATTTTTCTAACATGTCAGTTGACTTATCTTGTTTTCTTCTTTCTTAGAAATTTTATTGTCTTTAAGGATGGGAGAACAGACTTTTCACCCTGAAGCTCTTTTTACAGTACTTTTTTTCTTTATAAATGTTGGTGAAGAACAGAGTAGTAAGACTTTTGCTATATCCAATATGCAACTATTACATCACTTTTGCCTACACATTTATCAACTTACATATTTTACAGAACCATATTTCCCATGTATTCATGTAGTTGCATCACATATGACATATATTTTGAGATTTTCCTCTCCTTTTTTTCCCCTCTACTTTATTTCCCTTCCTCCTTCCCACTTTTCCACCACTAATCTCCTCTCTCATTCTTTCAGCTTGCTTATATTTTCCCTTCTTAGATACACATGAATGTTCATTTTTATATATTTGCATACATATAGTTTTTTCTTGCTTTAAGTTAGATTTAGCTCCCACATATGAGTGAGAACCTGTGGTATTTCTCTTTGGGGGTCTGGTTTAGATCACTTAAGATGATGTTCTCCAGTTCCATACATTTTGCTGCAAATTGACGACATTTCATTTTTCTTTATTGCTGAGTAATTTTGCATTGTGTATATATACCACAAGTTTTCAATGTACCTCTCTGTTGATGGACATGTTGGTTGATTCCATACCCTTGCAATTATGAAGTCCAAGTGTCCCTGTGGTATGATGACTTGTCTACTTTTAGGTATATTCCTAGGAGTGAAATAGCTGGGTTGTATGGCAGCTCCATTTTTAGTTTTCTAGGATGCCTCCATAATGATTTCCAAAGTGGCTGAACTAATTTACAGTCTCACCAGCAGTGTAAAAGGGTTCTTTTTTTTCCATATCCTTGACAGAATTTGTTATTATTTATTTTGTTAATTTTGGCAATCATCACTGGAGTGAGATGGAATCTCAGTGTTGTTATGATTTGCTTTTTGCTAATGGCTAGGGATACTGAGCATGTTTTCATGTGTTTCTTGGCTATTCATATGTCTTCATTTGAGAACTGTCTGTTCAGTTCCATTGCCTATATATTTATTGGGTTACTTGTTGTCTTAGTATTTGATTTCTTAAGTTCTTTGTATATTCTGGAAATTAGTCCTCTGTCATATGTGTAGGATGTAATGATTGTCTCCCATTCTATGGGCTCTCCTTTTACTCTGTTGATTTTTTCCTTTGCTGTACAGAAGCTTTATAACCTCATGTAATCCTATTTGTTGATTTTTGGGTGAAATTCCCTGGGCAATTGGAGTCTTGTTGAGGAAATACTAGCCCATGCCTATGTGTTGGAACATATTCCCTACCTTTTCTTCTAGTAGCTTTAAGGTTTCTGGTTGAATGTTGAGGTCTGTAACCCATTTTAAGTTGACTCTCATACAGATTGAGAGATACGGGTCTATTTTCAGACTTCTGCATATGGATATCCAGTTTTCCCAGCACCATTTGTTGAAGAGGCTGTCTTGTCTCCATTTAATGTCCTTAACCCCTTTGTCAAAGATCAAGTGGCTGTAGTTGCAATGGTATATCTTTGGGTCTGAAGTTCTGTTCCATTGATCTTCATGCCTATTTTTGTGCCAGTACCAAGTTGGTTTTAGTATTGTCACCCTATAGTATAGTTTGAAGTCAGATATTTTGATCTCTCCTGCATTGTTTTTGCTGCTAAGGGTTATTTTGACTATATGTGTTCCATGTGAATTTAAGGATTTATTTTTATTTCTGCAAAGTCTATCACTGGAATTTTGATGAGGATTTCATTAAATCTGTAAATCACTTTTGGTAATATAGCCATTTTCACAATATTAATTTTCCTGATCCATGAGTAAGGGAGGTGCTTCCATCTTATAGTATCTTCAGCTATTTCTTTTTTAAGTGTTTTGAACTTTTCCTTGTAGAAGTGTTTAGGGTCATTATTTAGGGTGACTCTTAAACATTTGATTTTTTGTGTGTGTGCTATTGTGAATGGAGTTGTTGTCTTGATTTTCTTTTCTTTCTATTCACCAAAGGAAATCTGATTTTTGAGGTTAATTTTATATCCTGCTACTTTGCTAAATGAGATAATTAGCCCTAAGAGTTTTCTAGTGGAATTTTTGGGGTCCTTTAGGTAAAGAATCATGTTTATGAATAAGGATAATTTGACCTCATCTTTCCCTGTCTGTATTCTTTTAATTTCTTGCTCTTGCCTACAGCCAACATCATATTAAATGGGGAAAAATCAAAGCCATTCCCTCTAAGATCAGGAACAACACAAGGATGTCCACTATCTCCCCTCTTATACAGTACTTTTAATGAGGCAGAGTAAATTAGTGTTTTAGGTTAAAGAAAAACAAATGCTTTCTTGGGAAAATTTACAATGGTGTTCCTAGATCAAGGAAAAGCAGTAATCTTAGAGACTCTGGTAGTGACTGTGATGGTAACACCTGCTATACCGTAAACACCTATGGGACTTGCTGCTCTATCTCACTTAGTCCTTACTGTCACTATCAGCTCTGATTGAGGAACCCACATATAACTTGCCCACAATAACACTCTGGCATGTGCCAGTCTTCATGCAAACAAAGTGTGTCTGATCATTTGTCCTCTGCCTCCTATTCTGTGATGCAAGTAGGGGCACGACATTGGCTTGGTCACAGGATGGCCTCCCATAGGAAACACCAGAACAGGACAGGAACAAACTCAGCAGAGAGACAGCCAGATTCCTTGGTGTTTATTTTAAACAAGTTTGTTTGTAACATAATATCATGGGTCAGACTTACTCTTGTTTGTATAATTGACCCTGAAGGAAGAACCTAGAATTGGCCAATCTCAGATCCAGGGTGACCCTACTGGTCCTTGCCAGTCAGAATTATGATATTGATAGGAAATGACCTACTCAGAGAAAGTATGGTGATAGTGCTTCAAGTTTACTCTGCAGTGCCTTGTCTCTTGTCTGAAGAGTTTCTGGGGTTTCAAAGGGGTTGTCTATCAAGCTTGTGGGAGGAAGTGGCCTGATGTAATCATTTGAGGATTTGCAGGCTGCTCTATTCAAAGAACTGCTCTTATAGGGCTAATAGATAAGGAAGTTAGTCTTTGCAGTCTAAGACACAACATGATTTCATAGCCATGGATTTCCAATTGGTGAGGACCTTTATGTTCCTAGATTTTTGATTTGGCATGACTCAAAGAAAATAAAAAAATAAATTAGTGGTGGTAAGGACTCTGGTCAGGGAGCGTGGGCTTTAGAGTCTGTGTTTGCAGGCTGGCGGTGGGGTAGAGGGGGACACGGACTGTCCCTGCTTGCTATGTAGACTTTCCAACACATACCAAAACAGTGATCCTCATTTCTTTCTGCATATGAAATATTCCATGTTTAAAAATTTCCATGGTCATTGATCTCATCATAATTATTAAGAATCCTTTAGTCACCGGGTGTGGTGGTGGACACCTGTAATCCCAGTGGCTTGGGAGGCAGAGGGAGGAGGATTGCAAGTTTGAGACCACAGGCAAATCTGCATAATTTATTGAGACCCTGTTTTAAAAAGTAAAAAAATGGGCTTGGGGGAGGGGGCAGCTTAGTGTTACAGCACTTACAAAGCATGCAAGTGCGAGGCCCTGGGTTCAACCCTCAGTACCGCAAATAAATAAATAAATTAATTAATTAATAAAAATAAAAATAAAGAGTCCTTTAGTCTATTGTTTAGTAGTTGAACTGATAGACTATTATGGGTGGGGAAAAAAGAGGCTTGCAAGACAAAAATGTTATTTCCCTGGGTTTCTGCAGGATCAGAAGGGCATTTTGAGAAATTTTTCTTGGGGCTGCTTTGTGAATTTAATCATAGTCAAGGCAACAATTAAAGCAAAATGTATATGTACCACACACTCATTCATAGACACAAACCTCTTGCCTCTCCTTTACAGATAGATTTAAAGTTGAGGCTGGGCACCGTGGCACATGCTGTAATCCTAGCTACCTGTGAGGTTGAGGTAGGAGGACTTAAAGCTCAAGGCCAGAGACAGTCTGTGCAACTTAGTGAGACACTATCTCAAAATTAAATAAAAATTTTAAAAGGGGGGGCTAGGGGTGAAGCTCAGTGCTGGAGTACTTGCTTGGCATATACAAGGTTCTGAGTTTAATCCCCCAAAACTGAAAGAAAGGAAGAAAGGAAGAGAGAAGAAAGAAAGAAAGAAAGAAAGAGAGAGAAAATAAGAGAAAAAAGAAAAACAAATCCACCACTTGAAGATTGACAGCTAGAACATGGTGAATATAACATGTTAAATCTTATGTTTTGATGCAGGGTTGCTCAGATCCCAAAGAACAAACCATTAAACAACAAACACAAAGGCTTTAAACAACAAGCAAAAAAGTCTATTACATGCAGCCTGGCTCCTGTGATTCCAAGCTTGAGCTCAGGGTGGGATTGACTGGGGTTGCGTGTGGTGAAGCTTGAAATTGGGAGTTGGGGTTTCTGACTCCCACATACTACTTGATAATAAGAAGCCAGGTTTTTTATATCCTGGCAGGCCAACTGCACCCAGTCTTCCGAGTCCAATCAGTGATGTTAGAAGTTTTGCTTTGTAAAATATTTGCCCTCTGAGTTTCTGTGTCCAAGAGTGCCCCAGAGAAGAGGAAAAACAGGAAGAGATGGGGTGTGGGCTCTTTGGAAGGTTGAAGTGTCTCTGTGGGGGGGCTACTGGGAATGGGGAGCAGGGGTCCAGCTGGGGGCACTCATAGGCTTCCTTGAACTCAGTCTGCAGCTGGGTCATTAAAAGAGAAGGCAGCCATAAGGAATATGGCTTGGGCCCAGGAAAGAGCTCAGCTTTTGTCTGCAGAACTTAGTACCTTGACAGTGTTAAGAAGAGGGTTTTGCCTTCCCCCTCCCTGAAAACCAGCTTACACCCCAATATACCTCAGGGTCAAGGTCAGAATCTCAGTCATACAGCTCCTCTCCTTCTTCCAATGTGACTGGATGTCATTCACAGCAGACTGATGCAATGATGCTGCAGAGCAGGAAACATGGGAAGCAATTATCTTTTTAGTAGGTCACTGGCCTCCTTTGGGAGAAGAGACCAGAGGGAGAGCAGGGAAGACGGGCTGCGTGGTCCCCCCAGAGGCTGTGCCTGCAGTAGCTGCCTTGGTGATTAATAGCCGTGTCACTTTCCACGAATGTTGCTTTAAGCAGCCGTGTTCAAAATTGAGTGGGGATGAAATAAAACAACCCAAAATAAATGCTTCCTCTATTCCTTAGGAGTTTCTGGAATCCAGAAATAGCTTTCAAATCTATAATTTTAAATGGCATCATTCACAGCACTCTCTGAGCCCCAGATTTATTTTCACATGGATATTATTGTGCAGACATGTACTGCTTTCTGTTTTTAAAGATCATGAAAAGTTTGGCTAAGTGACTGGGCTTTTTTTTTTTTTGGAGGGAGGTACTGAAATAAAAATGATGTTTATGGAGAAAAATATAGCCTTTACATGTGTTTTTAAAGAAAAATAGTAACCCAGTGGAGGAAAAGGACAGGAAGAATAGTGTGTCCATATAGATCATATTCTGGTACAATAAAAATGTCTGGCAGGCAGTAATTGCTGGGCAGCTGCAGGGATTACAGCCCAGCGAGCTGTGTTCAGGGCAGTATGCCAGGATGCTGGCGACCAGAGAACGGGCCCTCCATGCACCCAACGAGGCTCCTGAGTACATAAATAAGGTGACTGTTGGAGAGGCAGGGCGAGGTTCCTGAAGGGGCCGCATCTTCTGGGGCCCTGAGTCTTGACATCCTCTCTCTCTCTACTGCCTCTGTTGTAGCCAGGCAACCAGCATGGGCTAATGGTGGTAGTCCAGGGGCTGACCTCTGGCTGAATCTCCTGGCAGAAGAAAAGTCAATAGCCATCAGTGTCACATTTCCCTCAGGAGAAGTCGGAGAGCATATTAGATGGGTGAGAAGCCAGTGGAAACTCCTGCTTAATGCTTTGGGGACTGTCAGCGTCTTGGCCTGGAGGGAGGATGGGAAGGAAGGAACTGGTACCTTCTGCCTTCTGCCCATCCGCTTGTTTCCTTCTGGTCTCTGGCAAGAGAGCCAGTGCAGGGTATGCCATTAGCAAGGGGGGAGGCTGATTCCTTCTTCTGTTCTTTCATTTTCTTTGTCCATCTCTAGCCTAACTGCTCACTGGCCTCCACTCAGTGCTCCAGTGTCCAAGAGTTTTTTTTCCCTAAAGCAACTAGTAATAAGCAAACACTCCAAGGAGAAGTGGGAGTGGTGGAGGGCTGCATGTGGAGCTACTGAGATGGCAGGGCATTCAGTCTCCCCTCTTGCCTTCATCGTTCCTGAGTGCTTACTGCAGGCCAGGCTGTTAGTTTTGGTTACATGCTGTCGAATCGGGTCCAACTCATAATGACCCTATGTACAATATAATGAAACACTACTATACACTGCATCACTCAAATGGTCTTTTTTAATGTTTGAGCCCATTGTTCAGCCACTGTGTTTCTTCTCATTTTGAGTCATGCCACATCAGTGAGTGGAGGTCCCAGGGACTTTACTCCATTTCCATTATTAAGATCGACTCTACTTTGAGGAAGCAACTTTTCCCCAGTTGTTTGTTGAATGCCTTCCAACCTGGGGGGATCATTTTCCAGCACTATTTGGCAGTGCTGCTCTGCTATTCATAGGGTTTTCAATAGCTAATTGTTTCAGGAGTGGCTGCCCGGTCCTTCTCCCTAGTCTGTCTTAGTCTGGAAGCTCAGCTGAAACCTGTCCACCATGGGTGACCTTTCTGGTATTTAAAATACTGGTGGCATAGCTTTCAACATCATAGCAACACACAAGCCCCCACAGCACAACAAGCGACAGGCTGGGGCACCTGACAGTATACAGATGTGTCATCAGTGAGCTGTGAGCCTAAAGATAGGTGTGATTTTCAAATGCAGATTGTACCATTATTCAGGTATGGTGAGGCCAGCAGATCAGAAGACAATCACCATCAAAAAGATAGTTCATTACTCATAGTTCCCAAAAGAAGAGGACAGGCTATGCCACAGGGGCCACCTGGGAAAGCACCAGGGTCAGCCAGGAGGGCAAGGTGATTGGAAAATGGAGTGAGAGCCTTTATTGTGTGTCCTAAGGAAGGAATGAGCAAGGCAGGCTAAGTGGGTGAGGATTGGCTGGGTGGATGATTTTCGAGGGCTCTGAGGCCTGGGGCCATCCTCTGTGGCCTGACACTTGGTACTGGGATGATTAAGGCTGAAAGGGAGAGGTGCTGGGCCTTGTGTGAGGGATCACAGATGGCCTGCTCAGGGCATGCTCAGGAGAAGCCTCTCATTCATTGGTTCTGTTTGATTTTTGAAGGGGCATGTCAAGGAGGGGAGGAGAATCAGCAGTCTCAGTATAAAAAGGGGGCTTTTGGCTGAACCACCAAGCAGGATTCTAGTTAAATATGTGACAGTTTGGGTCAAGGCTGGCAGAGGCCTCCGATGGGAAAGCCAAGCATGTGGAGCAGCTTAGAGGGAAAAGGGTAGGAGGCATTTAGTAAGGCCCAAGTGGACTCCTGACAGCCAGGTTGACGCACTGGGATTTTATTCCAGATGAGCTGGCCAGCACTGCTCTGCTCCCTAGGAGCTCTCCCCCCAAACTCAGACTCATGCAGAATGCCTGCGTGTGGCTCTGGGTCATTGTCACAGAACACGGTTAACAGTTTTAGGTGCCAAGGCAAATTATTCTGGATGAAGAAAAGAAACCACTGCAGCAGGGCTTGGAAACATGGTGCCTCCTGGGCCAGCAGGCCACCTCAGTGAGTGGTTAGGACTTTGGGGACTCAGGGGGACAGCCATGCCATGACCAAAGGGGTCAGTGACTCTGAGCTCCAGCAGACCACATTATGGAGGGGACTCCAGAGCTGCCAAATCATAATGTTTTTTCAAGAAAACCTAGAAATTCAGATTCCTGTGGAATACCCTGATAATTCTGCAGTGGATTAGCTAGACTCTTCCCTGTCAGCACAACAAGATGCACTCTAAGGCCACTACAGAGACCCCAGGGGCGCGGGGTCTTCTGCACTTGTCACCCCAATTGAACCACAGAGGTCAAACAGGAAATGGCACCATAACAAGGTACGCTTACATTGAGAAACTGAGGCACAAGTCAGGGCTAAAATCTAGCTTCCAAAGACCTTCCCTGAGGTCTAGGGTGGGCCCCTCTTCACATCTCAACTGCATTTCTTCATTGGCAAAATGGATTCATTCTTCCATTCATCCAAATCGAGTATCTGTACCACACCAAGGCAAAGGCTTTACACCTAGGAAAAGGACAATTTGATGAACGCTGTTGAAAATCGTATGTCTGTAATGATTTTTCCGAAAAGCAAAACCTGAAGGATATTGTGATCAGTCACTTCTTTTGCTGTGTCTGTGTGAGTAACGTGCCCTGAAGTGATATTCTGGCTGTACACAATAACATACTGGTGATTGGTGGGGGTGGGTGGGTGAGATGCTGGGCCATTCTCAAGGCTCTTGAAGCACACACCACCCTGTCTGGATCTTCTCTGGGTTCTGGGCTGTGAGCTCAGGGACTGGGACTTGGCCTATTGACCTTGGAGACTGTGCAGCCCCTAGTGTGTTGCTGGACACAGAGCAGACACACAAATGACCCTCAGAGGAGTGAGCTGTGTGTGGCCATGTCCAGTTTTGATAGATAAAATTTTAGTTGCAACTATTATAAATAAAGCTACAGTATAATTACAACATTTAAAAATAAAAGAGAATGAGGTCAAACAGAATTTGTAAAACGGTTGTATTAGACCATTCAGGCTGCTATAACAAAATACTGTAAACTGAGACATTTAAACAATATTTCTCGAGGTTCTGGAGGCCAGAAGCCCAAGATCAAGATGCTGGCGGGTTTGGTGTCTTAGTGAGGTTTCTCTTCCTAGCTTGCAGATGGCTGCCTTCTTGCTGTGTCCTCACATGAACTTTCTTCAGGAAAGGGAGAGGGAGAGGGAAAGCACAGGAGAAAGGGAGAGGGAGAGGGAAAGCAAGAGTGGGAGAGAAGGGGAGAAAGGAGGACAGACAGGAGGGGGGGAGAGGAGTAAGAGGAGGGGGAGGAAGAGATGTCTTCTTGTTCTTATAAAGCCACCAAATCTATTGGATTAGCACCCCACCCTATGGCTTCATCTAACCTTAATTACCTCCTAGAAGCCCTATTCTCCAAAGGGTGACTTGGGAATTAGAGCTTCAACATATGAATTTTGTGGAGACACAATTCATTCCATAGCAATAACCTAACATTATGATGATGCCATTATTGGATCTGTGATTTTTTTTTTTTTTTTTTTTTTTTTTTTTTTTTTTTTTTTTTGGTCTCATCACGATCCAACAAAGCCTGAGAGGTTTCCCTACAGACTGTCCAGCCTCTCATCTGGAGCCATGCCTGGCTATGGTTGAGTGTGTACAAGGATGAAGGGAAGGGGATGGACCAAGGGCAGGGTGGGGGAGTGTTCATGGGACAACCATCTGTGAGTGGTTAGACTGCCTGGGGGAAGTCTGTGCTCTTAGAAAACAAGCCTGTGTTCACAGTGCTTGTGAATGGCCACCACTGCCTGTGCTTGTTTTTGTTGCCCTCACTGCCTCACACCTGGGTGACAGGCCCAGGCTGTGACTTCTAGACACTGTATACACTAAAAAGGTGATGATGCCTTTCTTTTGATTACAAATAAAAACAATATTAATAAATAAAGTTTCATTTATGAAAGTCTCTGTCAAATATAAGATTTTTTAAAAAAACTTCCTCTTCCCTCTGTGATTGCTGGATATCTTTAGCCCATTGGTGTCTGCAGCATAAGTTTGCCCTGGGTGTTTGACTACATAGCACCCTATGTATATGTATGTGTGTGCATACCTGCAGATGCACGTATTTGTGTGAAATTTTCTTTAAGAAATCAACATTAAGCTCAGAACTGTTCAAAGACAGAATGCTGGCAGCCCCAGGATCTTAGAGCATTGTCCTGCAAAGGGCACAGGGCAACCTCTGCATCGGGCCTGTTGCAGCCTGTAGCTTTGGGATTCTGCATGATCTGTTCATGGGCATTGCCTGTGGGGTCCATCCTCCCCACCTTGTAGATTGTGCAAGGAAAGCCTTGGTTCTCTTGATGTAGCAGCCTCAGAGTGCAGTGCAACCGCCATCACAGAGCTCAGGGCTTTAAGGTCAGATGCAGAGGACGTCTTTTCCATGCAGAACTGAGGGCAGGGGCATAGATGGGCTGAAAGTAATGACCCACCTATGAATCTGACAGGAGCACAGGGGCCTGATGCTACCCTCCTCACAGAGAATGTCCTTTTGAAATATGTTTTAGGGCTGGCTCCTGTCCCACTAATTATGTCACAAGCCTAGTAAAGCTGAATAATTAATGCTCACAGGGTACTTGGAACTATAAAATGTCATGTAAATGTTAAGGAATACAAATTACTTTATGTGTTAGGTAGATATGTTTCTTAAAAATATTCCATGGTTGGAAGGTTAATTTCTAGAAGAATTGAAAAGATTTCTGCAGAATATTAGGATGTCGGATTATCTTAGCCACATTTTAGGAGACTCAAGTTTCTGTACTCTGAAGTATTTGAAAGGCCAATGCCTGGATGGCACTGACAGCTCTAGAATGAAGTTGCCTCCTGCATTTTGGTGAAATATGTGTCTGTTAATTCTCTCTAGCCGGAGGCAGTTTGGGCCGAAGGCCAAAGAAGAGGTGACGATCATACAGCACCAAACACAGACGCTCCGGCTGATGCCCCACCTGGCCACGGCGCTGGCCCTGACCTTCGCCAGCAGGTGAGGGGCTCAGGGGTTGGTTCTCTCCAGGTGAGTGGGAGGCTCTGGCATTAATAAGAACTTAAAGGAGAGGCAGGCATAGAGCATATTTTCTAACTATAAGCAGGAATGGGCCTCTAGTTAAAATCTGATGCACAGATTAAAAGTGAGTTCCAAATCTCCACTGTATATCCAGATAAATGGAATCCACCAGAGAATTCAAGAGACTCAAACCAGCAATTCTCCACTATTTCTAAAAGGTTCTGAATTGACAATAAAGTCTTCAAAAATAGGTCAAGGTATCTATGTGTGTACATGGGTATAAGGGAAAGAGACAGATATCCAATAAAACAGCAGTAAAAGTACCATCAGTGTGCATGAAATTCACATTTCACCACAGACATTCATCTGTGCCTTCAGCCCCTCATCCTCCCACACTACAACGTTGCCTGGATGTTGCGTGTTGTTTTTATCATCAGCCCTGCATTCTAAAGATAAGAAATTTGGGGATTTGCTGATGATTCCAGGGCCCAGGAGCTCGTAGGCTGGGAATAGACCCTTCTGTGTTTGTTCTTCTCTAACATAGGCAGTCCTGCTTCTCATTGTTAACCACAGAAATCAATTTCTGAATAACTTAGAGTTAGCATGTGTTTGAAACTTTTCACATTGATAAGTGAGCTGGTGCTGGGGTTTATAAGAAGATAGTCCTTTGGACAGAGCCTGTCATATGTGCTGCTGACTTGTGGGGTCAACAGCTACCTTGGGCCTGGCTGAGAGGAATTGGGGGCTTATTCTGTTCTTATCACACAAGGCTGGGACACAGGATGCCAGTGTTCCAGGGTGTGCCAACAGTGAATCCTGCAGACTGAACTTCAGGTAACAACACTAGGATGGATCCAAGGTACCTGGAAAAAAACATAAATCATTTATATCCAACATCTGTAACTTAAAATGTTCTGTAAAGTATTTCTGAATCCTTCTGATGTTTAATTTGCATACAGTAAAATACACATATTTTAGTGTATAGTTCACTGAGTTTTGACAGCATAAACACATGTAGGGCAAACACTTCAATCAAATATAAACAATTTCCATCATGCCTTTGTAGTTGACCCCCATCTCACCATCATAGCAGAGATAAATAGCTTTCTGATTTCTGTTCTCATAACTTGATTTGCCTGCTCTTGAGCTTCATATAAATGAAATCATACCATATGCATTCATGTCCATTTTATGTCCTTGAATATAATATCTTGATGTTCCTTAATATTGTTCATAGTTTGTAATTACTGAGTTGTTGTTGTTGTTAGGTGCCGTCGAGTCGGTATCCGACTCATAGCGACCCTCTGTACAACAGGCGAAACACGATTGTCAGTGCTTCTCTGCTGTTCATAGGGTTTTCAATGGCAGATTGATTTTTGGGAGGGGGTTGCCAGGTCCTTCTCCCAAGCCTACAGCTTCTGGTGTTCCCAGGTGGTCTCCCATCCAGGTACTAACCGGGCCCAACCCTGCTTAGCTTCCAAGATCTGACGGGATCGGATGCCACAGGGCTACAGCTGCAGGCAAATTACTGAGTAGAAAACTAAAATGAATAAACCACAATTTGTTTACCTATTCTCCCACTGATGAAGATTTACATTGTTTCCAGGCTCTTAGCTACAATGAATAGCCACAGTGAGTATTCTTGTACAAGTTTTTCATTTTTCCAAGAGTAAATACCTAGAGAGGGCTTGTTGGGTAACTGGGTGAAAATGCATGTCTAATGTAAGAAATTGCCAGATTTTCTGAGAGGTAGTGTCGCCAATCAGTTGGCTGGGGTCCTTTTGCTCTAGTCAGATAGAAATCCTAAGTAGGTAAGGAGTAGCTCTTCTAGTGATGGCGGACCTGGGCCCTTGAATGCCAAAGGCTTATGGGCTGGGATGACAGACTTCAAGGCTTATAGTTCCAATTCTTAAAAACTAGAGGCTTATGGCTCAAGGTTCTAGAGGCCAGAGACTATGGCTTTAGGTTGGAAGCGTACTGGCTTTGACTGCCAGTGGCCCAACACTCAGCAGCTAGTGTAATCCTCAGCTCTGAGCACATCTAGTGGTAGCAGCAGTCAGCACTATTGAGTGTTACTGTTCCCAAGGTTGGGTATTGGGACCTTGAGCCTTGGGTCCTGGGACCTTTGGCCCTTAGGGCTTGTTAATTCCCTGGAACTCTACCAGCAACTGGGACCTCCAGTCCCTCGTTTTCAGATCTTCACAGCCTTCCACCTTCTCTATACTTCTACCATCCTTTGTCTTTTCTGCTGCCTCTGCCTTGCAACCATTTCTGTCTCTGGTTATTCTCTGGAACTCTTCAGCTGTCTTCTTTCTGCTACTGATGGTGTTGCTTCCACTACCACCACTTGTTGATGCTGCCACTGGCATTATCTTCTTTGTATTACCACCTCAGCATGCTCTACCCATTATAAAGATTGCAAGTAAGGAAGAAAAGACAATTTGGGAGTAGCTTTTTATTGGACCCAATATTGTAACACTATAAAGTGTAGCACAGAAGGATGTCTCCCAGGTGACTCAAAAAGTGAGCCAAACAATCTGGTTATATTGCCAGGAAAGGAATGTGGCATGCAAATATGGCATTGTAATTTGCATCAATCACAGCACAGCAACCAGTTCCACTAAAACAGACCTTACATAAGAACCAATCACAGGCCTTGCATTGCACCAATCACAGGTTTTCTGCTGAGCTATGGGGGTGGGCAGGGACAATTTGCCTGAGTGAGAATAGCTATAGCTGCACAGCAAGCAGGGTTGTCTAGTGTTCACCAAGTCTTGTCTTTCAGTGATGTCTTCCAAAGCTGTGGCATGTTTTCTGGGGTGGTTGTGACTGGAGCAAGGCCTTCTGGAGCAGGCATAATGGCTTCAGTTGCAGTGGTCCTTGCAGATGGAGTGCAGTGGTCTTTAGTAGTGAAGGGTCTAAAACAGTTGGGCTATCTTAAGGGCACTCTGGTTGCTTTCCAAGGGGTGCTTGGCTGGCAGTTTACCATGTGAGGTATCCAGGCTTGGGGAGGGATCTGACAACTGCCAATCAAAGAGCCAAATTGGCCAGCTCCCAATGACTTAGCTCATTAAAAGGGAATGTAAACATTAAAAGGGTGCTTGCAATAAAGACCTATCATTAACATTAACATTCTTCAAAGTATTTAACAGTGCTTAACTCCTATCTAGATAAATACCTTTAGAGAGAGTTGGGTCACTCCCTCTTACAACTCTCTGTACACAGTTCTGATTTTATGCCTATTTTTAAAATTAAGTCATTTGTTTTCTTACTGACAAGTATGAGAGTTCTTTATATACACAGCATATAATTTACAGTGTGGAGATCTTACATATTTTCTACTAAATTTATTCAGATGAATTGCTTTCTAAATTTAATTTCCAATTTTTGCTAGTAACATATGGATATATAATAAGTTTTCTTTCCCCCCTCCCTTAATTGGTAAATGTTGGTGGGGTACAGAGTAATATAACATTGGCTTTTTCCATTGTGCAACTTACAATAAGTTCTCATATATTGATTTTTTTATACTGCATTCTCACTAATTTCACTTATTAGATTTAATAGTTCTTTGTAGACTTAAGGATTTTCTACAGATAGATAAATAGATAGATAGATAGATAGATAGAGATAGAGATAAAGAGTTTCATTTCTTATTTACCAATATTTATGCTTTTTTTCCCTTGCTTTATTAAATTCCTGTATGAGGATGGACATACCCATCTTGTTCTTGATATTAGGGGAAAAGCATTTACTATCTTACCATTAAGTACTGAATGTTTGTTTTAGTATTTTTTAAATGACCTTTAGTATGTTGAGAAATCACCCTTCTACTTCTAGTTGATTGTACATTTTTATTATGGATCTTGAATTTTGATAGTAGAATTTGTCAAAAAAAAGTGAATTTGTCTTGAAATTGGGTAGTATGAGTTCTCCATTTTTTTTTAGAACTATTATGGCTATTCTCATTCTTTTTTGCCTTTGCTTCGTGAGTACATTTTAATCTATTTCATCTAATTATCAAATTTATGCCCATAATGATAGTTGTAGTATTCTTAGTCATCTTTCAATATCTGTGAGATCAGTAGTGATTTTCTCTCCTTCATTCTTGATATTTTGTGTCTCTCCTCTCTCTCTCTCTCTCTCATGAGAGAGATTTATATAGAGGTTTATTAATTACATGGGGTTTTCAATATTTGATGTTACTGATTTTATTGTTTTATGTTTTAAATTTAATTGACACCTACTCCAATCCTTATTAATTCTCTTCTGCTTGCTTGCTTTGATTTAACTTGTGTGATCTTATGCATCCTCTCTCTCTCTGTTTCTCCTCTCTCCTTAGGTGAAAAGTGTTAGATTACTGCACTGAGACCTCCCTTCTTGCCTAACATAATCATTTAATACTAAAATTTCCCTCAAAGCACTGCAGCTGCATCCCTCTGATATTTATATGTTGTGTTTTCATTTAGTTAAAAATAATTTAAATTTTTCTTTGAGACTTCTCCTTTGGCCTATTGATTCTTTAAAAGTGCTGTCATAGTTCCCAGAACATCCCTTGCATGAATTCTATTCCTTGAAATTTGTGGCCCATTGTGAGTGTTCATGCATACATAATGTTCCACAAACACTTGGGAAGAAAGTATATTCTCTTGTAGTTGAGAGGAAATTTTTATGTCAGTTAGATCAAGTTGGTTAATAGTGTTCTGCAGATCATACATATCTTTATTGATTTTCTGCCTACCTGTTCTATGAATGATTGAGAGAAGATTGGAATTTCCAATTATGAATTTGTCTATCTCCTTTTACTACTACCAGTTTTTGCTTTGAGTGTTTTGATTGTTTTTTAACAAAGGGTTTTAGGTACACACATGTAAGATTGCTATTTTTTCTTGGAGAATTGACTGTTTTGGCATTACATAATTTCTCTCTTTATCCCTGAAAATATTCCTTGTCCTGGAGTCTGTTTTGTCACACTAATATAGCTACTCCAAGTACTTTTGTGTCTTCATGGAACACCTTTCTTTATACTTTTCAAAAATCTGCTTCTGTCTTTAAAATGAGTTTCTTATTAACAGCATATAATTGGGTCTTGCTTTCTTTTCTTTTTTCAGTGCTAGGGGTTTGATCTCTGGGTCTTGTGCACGTTAGGCCAGAACTGTACTACTGAGCCATACCCCAACCCCCTTTATTATTTTATTTTTTTTGTTTTGAGACAGGGTCTTGCTAAATTACACAGGCTGACCCGGTCTCCAACTTACAATCTTCTTGCCTCACTGAGATTACAGGCATGTGCCTGGCGCCTGGCTAGAATCTTACTTTTTTATCCAACTTGACAATCTCCAACTTTTTAAATTGGTGCTTAAACCAATTGCACTTAAAGTGATTATTGGTATGTTTGGATTAAAGTCTATCATACCAAAGCTGACTTTTATTTTTTCCATCTGTTTGTAGTTTTTTTTTTTTCCATTTTTAGGCCTACTTCTGGGTGAATGGAGCATTGCTTATTATTCCATTATATCTCTTTTATTTACATTTATATTTTTCAAAAACATTCTAATTGTTGATCCAAGATTTATAATATACATCTTTAATGAATCAGAGGCCGTCTTCAAATAACATTATACTACTTTCCATGTATTATAAGGATCTTAATGTATTCCCATTCCTATCTCCCATCATTTGTTCTTGTTAGGTGCCATTGAGTCAGGTTCAACTCATAGCTATCCTGTGTACAAGAAAAGGAAACATTCCCTGACACTGTGCCATGCCCATCACTATGTCAGTGCTTCTCTGCTACTCATAGGGCTTTCAATGGCTTATTGTTTTGGGGGTGAGCTGCCATATCCTTCTCCCAAGCTTACAGTACCCAGTATTCCCAGGCAGTCTCCTATCCAAGTAGTAACCAGGCTGACCCTGCTTAGCTTCCAAAATCTGGAGAGATAGGATGCCAGGGGGCTATGGCTGCAGATTCCCATCATTTAAGCTATTGTTATTGTATGGCGTAATATTACTTTTAAATATGCTACAGACACACAGTATGTTACTACTCTTTTTGAAAAAGAAAAGTAATTTAAGGCAATTAAAACTAAGGAAATTTTAACTTCTTACTTCTGTGTATTCCATTTCTAACAATTAATTTCTTTGTGTAGGCCAAGTTTCTAACTGATACCATATTTGTTCTGCCCATTAACACTTCTTTTACCCTTTAATATTTCTTACAGGTCTACTAGCAGTAAATTCTCCCCATTTTTTTTTTTTTTGAGAATCTTTATTTGTCCTTTTCCTTCTTTGTTTCTTTCCTTCCTTCCTTCTTTCCTTTTTTTAACAGTGCCAATAGACACAACATTCTGGGTGATACATTATATTTCTTTGAGCAATTTAAAAATGTCACTTTACTGCCTTCTTGAGACCTTGGTTCTCATGAGAGCATCCATCATCCTTCTGGCTATTTCCTTATATGTAAATCTATTTCCTACTCTAGTTTTTTTAAGATTTCCTGCTTAAGGTAGTGGCAGTAGCGCATGCCTTTAATCCCAACGATTTGGGAGAAGGCAGGAAGATCACAAGTTTAAGGCCAGGGGCAACCTGCATAACTTAGCTAGACCTTGTCTCAAAACACAAAGTTAAAAAAATGGGCTGAGGGTACACCTCAGTGGTTGAGTGCTTGCAAAAATCATATGTAAGGCCCTGGGTTCAACTCCCCCGTTAAAAAAAAAATTACTTTTTCTTTGATTTTAAGAGTTTTGTTACCTTGGTCTGTGTGCTTGTGTGTGTCTATCCTTTTGGGTGTTCATTGAGAGTCTGGGATCTGTAGGTTGAAGGTTTTTTATTTATTTATTTTTTATTTAATCAAATGTTGAAATATTTTTGTCAATTATTTTGTTAAATAATTTTCTGTCCCATGTCTTTCTTTCCATTTCTTTTTGATCTCTAGGCATACAAATGTAAAACTGCATTGTAGCATTCCACATCCCATGAGAATTATGTTCTTTATTTTCCTATAGTTTTTCTTCTATGCTTCAGTTTGGATAATGCCCATGGATCTATTTTCAAGTTCTCTGTTCCTTTCTCATGCACTGTCCAGCCTACTAAAAACTCCTTGTGCCTCTCTGGAATTCAGTTCATAAAGCCTTTTGACAGTCTTTGCTCTTTGATAACAGTATAGAAAAATAATTTTTATTTTATCTATTTTTTCTTAATATTATTAAGGGAGCAAAAATCTATGGCATCTTTCTATATCCTAACTCTGTGACACTTCTTTTAACCTCTTCAATTCCATCTGAGGTTTTCACTCTCTCTCAACAAACATTCCCTCTTCTATATCTCTTTTGGCCTTATCCTCTCAGCCCTGCTTTAGCTGAACTGGACAATTCTTGAAACATAAGTTTGGATTTTAGTAATTCTTCACCTGGATGGATGTGCATTAAAGTCATCTGATGTGCTTTTCACGAAATATAAATTCTTGTCACCCACTTCCATTAATTCTAATCTGCCTGGATTGGGACATGTCTCAGGAATCAGGAGCTGGTATATTTAAGCTCCTTTAATTAATCTAATGAACAGTCAGATTTAAAAACCACAGGAGCCTTTTAGGGAGCTTCCTAGTATGACTCAAAAGCTTTATAAGCAGAAAAGCAGGACTATTAAATTATGAAAATTTAAATTAGATCCAAATAACCTGATTATGAAATCCAAACATTTTTACATCCATGCCAAAGGAAACCAAGATTCTCTGAATTTTGCCCAGAGTAATTTGTAATGATTATAAAGAGGCAAGGATATCTACACATTCACTTCTCAGTCAGCTGTTTACAAATATGTGACACACAAGTTAATAGACTATATTCCAAAGTGTATTCAACACTTAAAAGTTCATATATATATATAGTTGTCGTTGTGGTTGTTAGGTGCCGTGGAGTCGGTATCCGATTCATAGCGGCCCTCATAGGGTTTTCAATGGCAGACTGTTTCAGGATTGCCTTGGGAGTGGATTGCCAGGTCCTTCTCCCATTTTTGTGGTGCTGGGAATTGAACTCCGAACCTCAGAGACTGCAGCGCAGCGCTCTACCAACTGAGCTAAATCCCAGCCCATATATATATATATGTATATATACTTTATGTAGAATGGAAGTGTTTTAGGCATCAACATATTTTCTTTTTCTTCAGCTCTGTTTACTTTTGTTTGAGTTAAGCTTAATATTCTTTGATTTTACAACAGTATATTACCACTTTTCATGAAGATGAAAGTTTCTCTTGATTTTAGAGAGATACCACCCAAATGTCAATAACCAGTAGAGAGAGCTCACAGTTCTAGCTTTAGGTTTCAAGGAGAGAAATGAGAGGTGACTGATACAAGTTAATACAGAAGTCATGAGGCCCTTACCATGTGTTGTGCAAGGTGCCACACTGCTGAATAGGGCATTGACCCAGTTGCCCCATGACCTTCTCATGTTCTTGGCTTTAGCCTCTTTGTGCCCTCCATGGTCTCTGCCCCATCTTAGCCTTTTTGTTCCTTGCCTATCTTTCTTTCCCTCTATCCTTCCATTGTAGCAGGTTTACCCCACTAAAAATCTGGTCATATGAGTCATCATACCATGGACACCTGCATCTCCATATTTAATGCAGCACTTTTCACAGTAGCAAGGATATGGAACCAACCAAGGTGCTCATCAACAGAAGAATGGATAAAAAATTCTGGTATATATACACAATGGAATGATACTCAACAGCAAAAAAAGAAATAATGTTATTTGCAGCAAAATGGATGGAATTGGAGAACATCATCTTAAGTGAATGAACACAAACTCAAAAAGAGAAATATCATATGTTCTCACTCATATGTGGGAGCTAATTCATACTTAATGGAAAAAAATCCTATACATAAATTGATATATAAAAATGTATAATTAAACAGCATAGAAGGGACAATATAGGGAATAGAAAGAAGGAGGAAGGGAACTAGCAGAGGGAAGCTAAGATTGGAGAAGATGAGATGGAGAGGAGGGTCAATGTGGAGGGATGAAGGGGGAGAGGTCAATTTCTATGTAAACAGCACAACTTCATGAGTATATTGGAAACATAGGGGAATAAAACCCAAATAAGCATCAGAATTTTAGTACATACTAACCATAAGGCTCCATAAATTTTGTAGTTTGATGAAAGTGCTGCTAGAAGTGATGTAAAAGATGCATAATGGAAAAAAACCCAATGCTGTATTACTCTGTACCCCATCATCATTTACTAATAAAGGAAAAAAAGAAAAGAAAAAAAAGAAAATCTGGTCATAGGAATCCCCAAGGAGGCCATACCCTAAGCTGAGTGGGAAGATGAGAAAGAAGTTACCTGCATTTTTAAAATGATTAGATATACAAGTTTATTAACCAGAGATTCTACCTCCTCCACAAAATATTTCTTGAGCAAGCAAATCATATTAATCTTTATTTCCTTATAAACACACACTATTTGAATGAGAACACTTAATAATGCTAGTTTTATAGTTTTGTTAGGTATAAGTCTAAACTTCCTACTACATAAACTGCAGGAGGGGAGACCATATATTAAAATTTTTTACCTGCTCTAGCAGGTAACATCTTTGCACATGCTTCCTTAGGTTCTATTGTATGTGTTTCTTTTCTTTTCATTAATTCATATTAATTACACAGATTAGTGGGTTTCTCTGTGTCATTTGCATACATTCATATAGCATGCTTTGTTCAAATCCACCTTCCTAAGCACCCTATCCAGCTCTTTCCTCTCTCCCCCTGTTCCCAGTTCCCTTTTCCCTTCTCTGTTAGTCCCTCTTCTACCTTTATATTGTCATCATTTTTTTTTTTAGATTCCATGTATGAGAGAAAATATGCAATACTTGTCTTTCTGTGTTTGGATTATTTTGCATAACATTACAATCTCCATTTCCATCCATTTTTCTGCAAATGACATGATTTCATTCTTCTTTATGGCTGAGTAATACTCCATTGTATATCTATACCATATTTTTTTTAATTCATTCATCTGATGATGGGCATCTAAGCTTACTTCATAACTTATCTATTGTGATAGTGTCACACACACACACACACACACTCACACACGCCCACGAGTATGTGTGTATCTCTTTTGAATGCTAACTTCATTTCCTTTGCTTATATACCTAAGAATGGTATAGCTGGATCATATAGTAGTTCTGCCTGCAGCCATACCACTGTGGTGTCCAGTCCCATTAGATCTTGGAAGCTAAACAGGGTTGGACCTGGTTAGTACTTGGATGGGAGACCACTTAGGAACCCTAGGGGCTGTAGGCTTGGGAGAAGGACCTGGCAGCCCACTCCCCCCCAAAAAAAACAATCAATCATGGAAAACCATATGAATAGCAGAGAAGCACTGACAATAGTGTTTCACTGTTGTACATAGGGTCACTATGAGTCGGACACAGACTCGATGGCACTTAACAACAATAGTATTTCTATTTTTAGTTTGCAAAATAACCTACATGCTGTTTTCCATAGTGACTGTACTAATTTAGATTCCCACCAATAGTGTATAAAGGTTCTTTTCTCCCCACATCCTCACCAGCACTTATTACGCTTTTATTTTTATTTTTTTATAATAGTCATTCTGACTTGGGTGAAATGAAATCTCAGTGTAGTTTTGATTTGCATTTCCCTAATGGCTAAAGATATTGAGCATGTTTTTCATATATTTACTGCATGATGCACTCGCTGCAGTGAAGTTCCTCATTGGGGTAGCCTTGTAACTGGCCGCTTTCATCTGAGCTTGTCTTTCTGAGACATCCTTTAAAGATGGGCCACTCAGTCCCTGCCATTCGCTCCTCTTCTTATTCCCCAGGACCTGGCATTCCCACATCCGAGGTTAGCCCTGCCTGCTTCACACCTCCACTTGAGCAGCCTATGGGCCCCACAAGCTTGGTCCAAGTTCTTCCTTCACAGTCCCCTCAGGCCAGCTCATCCCTTTGTTCTCTGAATCCAGCTGGGCAACCAATCCCACGGGCCTCACATGGGAGGCAGGAGTGAAGCCATTCAGGGTGGACCATTGTCAGGCCATCCTGGCTTAAAATCCCAGCCATGTGGGCAATTGCTTAAATATCCTGGCTGTGAATTTCTTCATTAGAATCAGAGCAGGAATGTTAGTACCTACCTCAGAGCATGGCTGGAGGATTAAATGAGTTAACACATGGAATAGGTTTAGGACAGGGCCTGGCACATCCTAAATGCTCCAGTATGGTACAGAGCAGGACTTCAGGGACTCTACTCTTGGAATATGAATGTTGGTACCACCATTTGCTAATTGTGTGACTTTGTGAAAGCTGTTGACACTCAGTGTCTCAGTTTCCCCATGTATACCTGGCTTAAAGGATTATTAGAGATTAAATAAGTAAATGTATGAACATGCTCAAAATAGGTTACCAAATGTTCAGTGAATGTTAATTTCTGTAATGGCCATTGCCCTCAAGACTCCTCAAGCTTTCTACTCCCCCTCCTACCAATTTCTATATTCTAATAGTTTTATCTCCTTTCCTTGCCATTTCACCAGGACCTTCCCTACTCCCAGACTTCTATCCAGCCTGGACTTCTTCAAATATTCTACCAGCAGCCTCCTACCTGAAATAAAATCTGAATTCTCCCTGGGAGTCTCTTTGGAACCTCAGCGAAATTCAAGCTCCTTTATGTGGCCTTGGAACACCTCCCTGCTTGGCCCCCACCCAACTCCCTGCCTCCTTCCCCTCCTGAGCTCCACCACCAGGCCACAGGCTTAGTGCGTGAGCCCGTGCTCCTTGTGCCAGGGCCTTTCTTATGGGTACCCTCCATCATTCAGCCCTCATACCTTTGCCTTCCTTTACCCAGAAATTCAGTCATCTTCTGAGACACAGCTCATGTTGTCTCTCCCAAGCTACTTCCCTGGAGCTCCTCTTGGAATAAGAATCCGTCTTCTGAGCTTGTCAGAGCAGCAAACTGGGCCTCTTTTTTCATTGTCCCATTAGTCTTGGTTTGGGGTTGTGACTTCTGTGAGCACAGAAGTTGTAGGTCCTTAGTTTGGCACCTTCGCATCTAGTAGTGCCTGGCTCTCTGCACAGATTGACTCAACTAATGGAAGGAAACTACCCTGTGTAATGACAGCACACTTGGCCAACTTGTTGGTGGGAGCTTTGCATTTAAACTATTCTGATAGTTTAAGAGGAAGAAGTTCCACATTGTAAAGGAGCCCAGAGGTAGCTTGCCAGGGAAGTGGGTAGCTGATATCTCCCTTTGGAATCATCTAGTGGAATTTGCTGTGAAAATGAATTTTCTGCTTTGAAAGTGACTAATAACTTAAAATTTTTTGATATTTGCTATGTATCAGCTCCAAGGATTATTGTGGATCTAGCTTATTTATTCTTGGCTAATTGGGAAGCTCAAGCAGGCCAGGCCTTTAGCCTCATCTGTGCTGCTGTCTTTGGACTGGATTTGGTTATTTTCTTGGGCAGTCTCTCCACCCAGCACCTGTATGGAGAAAGGTCAGATAATATGTAATACATATTCAAGTGCTTACCATGTACCAGGCACTCTCCTAAGATTTTATACATAGTAACTCATTTGATGTCTCAGGACAACTCAGTAAGGCAGACTTCTCTGTCTTTGCTTCTTAATTGATGTTTCTATGACACCTAGATGTTTACCTCATATAAAAGGAGAACTCATTAATATTTATTCACAAAATGAATGGACGGAATGGCATTCCACAGTCTGCAGAAACTCGCCAAACTCCTGTCCTTTTTCTTTTCAGCACTGGAGAGCTGAACCCAGGACCTCACATTAACATGTATTTTGCAAGAGCTCTACCACTGAGCTGCAAATCCAGCCTGTTTTCAATTTTTTATCTTGAGTCAGGGTCTCACTAAATTACTCAGGCTGCCTCTGGCCTTGAACTCACGATCTTCCTGTCTCCACCCTCAGGTTTCGGGGATTACAGGCATGAACCATGGCACCCAGCTTCTTGTCCTTGACAATAAGTGGAGTTCAGGATAGTTAAGCCCCTTAGATATCCTTCACCCAGTGAATAATGCTATGTGTGCACTGAGAAGTTTTTAATATGATTCTAACCTGTTATTGCCAAAAAGTATCTTTGGTTCTTGTTATATAGAGTAAACTTTTATAAACTGAACCCTGCTTCTTTCTTACTCTATGACTTTAGAGATATTCTGTCTGTGTTTCTTATGAATCTTACCATGATGGTGGCTTCTAATACTTATTTTTTTCTTTACCTATTCCTTGAGTGGATATAACATGCAAACAGATACCTTGTGTGTCTGGAGGCATCACCTGCTAAACATACATGTTTAAAAATGAGGAATAATTTTGCCACAAGACTCCCTATTTCTTAATTTATCTTCTGAGCTACTCTGAACTTTATATATCAGATCTTTTAAAGACATGCTCCTCCTGAACTTCTCAGGCTTCTCAGACTCCCTTTCCACAAAGATGTAAGGGAACAACAAAGAGTAAGAGCCACAGGGTATACCTCTCCATCTAGCTGATGCAGCCTTTCCTATAGCAGGGCACCATGCCTGGCAGATAAGGAAAATCACAGGCAAGCATTACAAAGAACTCCCATCAGATCTCTGCAATGAAATTAGTCATGATTCTTTCCTTAAAGCTTATTTTTTCCTTATTACCTACCCGTATCTGCTTTGGGGAATGAGTGGTGGTGAGTGTGTATGTGTGCAGTTGCAGAAGTCAGTGCAGAATCATATATATGTTTTCTTTTATTTTTTGGAAGGTGTGTGTTTTGAGACAGGATCTCACTATATAGCTCAGAGTGGCCTTGAACTTTTTGTGTAATCCAGACTGGCTCTGAACTTGTGATCCTCCTGCCCTAGCTTTAGGAGTGCTGGGATTATAGGTGTGCACCACCACACCTGGCTCATATATACATTTTCTAAAATGACACGAGCTGAGTTTCTCTGAAAGTCATTGTAGTGTAGTCACAGCCCAAGGCATGGGTAGTGATACTGTAGAACTTTATACTTTTGATTATAATCTATACCCTTTCAACAATTTTAGAGGGTGAGAGAATCCAATCCACACGCAATTCTAATCCACATCTAATTTTGTAGCCCTCTAAATCTATTGAAAGAATGTGGATTAGAATCAAAAATATATGGCACATATCAAAATGCACAAACATGACTGAGACTCTGAGAGGATATTATTTAAAATGAAAGACCATGCTATTTAGGATTAGAAGGCCAGATTTGAATCCTAGTTCATGCGGGATCTTGATTTAAGTATATAACTTCAGTTGATCCTCAATTTATCCATATGAAAAATGGGGATATTATTTCCTATTTCTTAAGGTTGTTGTAGGGAATAAGGAAAAGTGCATACTATAAGTTCTTTGCTTATAATAGTTGCTCAATGCAGCTAAGTTTCTTTTTATCTGTGGGTCATTTAAGCAAAGGATGGCTTCCATGTTTTGTCAGTTTGCCCTAGGTATGTGGCTGAATAGCAGTGACCTTTTCTCCTTGTTGCAGGACATGGCTTAGTGTAGCATCTTTTGCATGTGTAGATTTCATTGAAGAAACAGAATATGAGACATTAGAAAATTTTTTATGGATGGAAGAAGGGATTTTTATTGAGCCAAAATTGACTTTTGTCATTAAAGAAATGAAATGGCAAGCCACAGAATATGAGAAAATATTTGTAATACATATATCTGACAATGAGTTGATATCCAGGCTTGTAAAGAAAACTTTCAATTAAATATATGTGCAAGCCAATAGAAAAAAGGGAAAAGATTTGAACAGTTAACAGAAGAAGATATATGAGCTGGGCACCATGCCACACGCCTGCAATCCCAGTGACTCAGAGGACTAAGATGTGAGGATTAAGAATTTAAGGCCAAAAACAGCTTGTGCAACTTAGCAAGACCCTGTCTTAAAGTAAAAAATATAAAAGGGGCTGGGACAACAGCTCAGTGGTTGATCACTTGCTTAGCATGTACAAGGCTCTTGATTCAACACCCTAATACTGAAGAAAAAAAAAAGGAAGATACAGGAATGATTAGCCAATAGACACATGAAAAGATGGTCAAAACTATTAGTCACCAGTGAAATACAAATTCAAACTGTGAAGAGATACTATTACATGTCCACTAGAGTAATTAACACTAAAAAGACCACAAAGACCAACTGTTGGCAGGAATGTGAAAAAATTAGAATTGTCATCTGGTGCTGGTGTTGTTGTTAGGTGTCACTGAGTCAGTCCAATTTATAGTGACCCTCATAGGGTTTTCAATGGCTGATTGTTTTTGAGATTGCTTCAGGAATGGATTGCCAGATCCTTTTCCCATTTTTGTGGTGCTGGGGATCGAACCCAGGTCCTCAGAGAGTGTAGAGCAACACTCTACTAACCGAACTAAATCCCAGCCCCCACAGTGCTAGTAGTATAGTTAAATTGTGCAATGACTTTAGAAAATGGCATGGCGATTTCTTAAAAAGTTAAAAATCTACTTTATGGCCATCATTTTACATCTATATAAACAATATATTTACTAGAAGAAATGAAGTCTCTTTTAAAATGTGTAGGTAAATTTTCATAGCAGCATTATTTGTAATAGTCCCAAACTAGGAACAGCCAAAATGGTCACCAACAAATGAATGCATAACATAAATGTTTTATATGCATTACATAAAGTGGAATCCTAATCAGCAAGAAAAATGAATAACTGCTAATTATACTGTACTATGGATAAATCTCAAAGCAATATGCTGATTGAAATAAGGAAGACACAACATACACTGGATAATACCACTTACATAAAACATAACTTATCTATAGTAACAAAGAGCAGGTCAGTAGTTATCTTGGGATGGGGTTGGAGGAAGAGGTGGACTGCAAAGAACATGAGACAATTTTGAGAATGGTTTTAGAAATGTAGCTTGATCAGGTGATGTTCTCATTAGTACATACAATTATCAAATCTGTTTAAATGGTGCACTTTGAATTAATGCAGTGTATTGTAAGTGAATTATTCCTCAATAATGTTGATAAGGAAAAATTTTTAAGTGAAAATAGCAGTGAGGTTTATAACATGTAGATGACATATATATGTATGTGTATACATATATTATATATATTTTATATACATACATACATACATATATATATATATATATATATATATATATATATATATATATAGTTTGTTTATATCTCTAGACACATATCATGCCAGTAGCACAATGGATGTAAGAGTGGAATGGAAGTTTGTTGTATTGTTTTAAGGTTTCTATTTTATCTGTGAAATGGTATAACACTATTTGAGGGAAAATGTGGCAGTCAAAGATGTATATTTTAAACACTAGAACAATTACTAACAAATAATAATAGTGTAATTAAAAAGCTAACAATGGAATACTAAAAGTTATTCAATTGATCATGGGAAGACAAGAGCAGAGGGAAAAAGGAACAAAGAACATGGGACAAATAAGAAAAAAACTTCAAGATAATAGCTTTAAACTTAATTATGTTGATAATTATATTAAGTGTAAATGATTTAAGCAGTCATATTTAATTTGGAAGCAGCAGTTAAGAAATCAAAAGATGCATTGCATTGGGAAAAGCTGTTGTAAAAGACCTCTTTAAAGTGTTGAAAAGTAAAGATCTCACATTGAAGATGAAGGCGTGCCTATCCTATGCCTGGGTATCTCCAGTGGCATCATATGACACACAAAAAAAGGAGATGAGAGAAGAGTTGATGCTTTTGAATTATGGTGCTAGAGACAAATATTGAATATACCATGACTGCAAAAAGAACCAAAAGATTTGTCCTAGAGGAAGTGCAACCAGAGTGCTCCTTGGGAGCAAGGATAATTAGACTGCATCTCAAGTATTTTGAACATGTTGTCAGGAGGGACCAGTCCCTGGAGAAGGACATCACATTTGGGAGAGTGGCAGGTCAGTAAAAAAAACAAAGACCTCCAACAAGATGGATTGATACAGTGGCTGTAACAATGGGCTTAAACATAAAAAAGATTGTGTTTATGGCACAGTGTCAGGGAATGTCTTATTCAGTTGTACATAGGATTGCTATGAGTCAGACACAACTTGACAGCACCTAACAACTCAGAAGGATATGCAATTTAAACTTTCAAATTGCTTATTTCTGGAATTTTCCACTTATTTCCAGATTACAGTTGACCACAGTTAACTGCAACTGTGGAAATTAAAACCATGGATAAGGGAAAACTACTATAATTGTCACAAGTTTGGTAGCTTAAAATAGCACAAATGTATTATCTTAAAGTTCTAGAAGTCAGAAATCCTAAAAGGGTATCAGCAGGGCTGCTTTCCTTTTGAAGGCACTAGGAAGAATCCGTTTCCTTGCCTTTTCACAGCTTGTGGGAGCCACCTCATTACTTGTCTCCTTCCATCTTCAAAGCCAGCAGGGTCCATCTGCTTTCTCATGTTGCATCACTTTGCTTCCTTTGTCACCTCTCCTCTTCCTGCTTCCCTCTCACTTATAAAGACCTTGTGATCACATTGGACCCACCTGTATCATCCAGGATCGTACACTATCACAGCTTCCCTAGTTTAGTCATATCTTCCAAGTCTCTTCTGCTATGTGAGGTAACATATTTACAGGTTCCAGGGATTAGGATGCGAACATCTCTGAGGACCATTATTCTGCCTAGCACACAATCCATTTCAGAATTTCCAGGGGAAGCGGAATTTAAAAAATGGCAAATACAAAAGATATATGAAACTGTGTGTGGAGGGTTGAAGAAAATAATCTGGAATATAAGCACGTGCTTGCAGACCAAGGGAGGAAGAGGGTTAATCATGATGCCAAAGCTGATGCTGACGTGAGCAATGGGGCCTATATAAGCGCTAGTAGAAAAGTAAACTTGGGCAGAGAGTGAAGGAGAGGTTTTCTAAGGGGAGAATGATGTGATGGATACTCATGTTTGCAGATTTGGCTGTGGTGCACAGTGACAGTTTTAAAGGCCACGTGAAGCCTTAGTGGTAACTGGGGTCAGCTGTGGGCATGCTGCTTGTCCTCTGTGCTCCTTCCATGTGGATTGGTTGCACCAGTGCACATATGACTCACATTTGCTTTATCCCACAGGCACGCTGGGTCCCTCCTTGACGAGGACATCTTCCAGGGGAAGGAGCTCATCAACAATCGCTCTCTGAAGGCTCTGGTGGCAGGGCTGAAGGCATACAGTACCTGGGAGAACGTCAGCTGCCTACAGGACTGCCGTGAGTGCACTGGAGGCATGGTGAGTCCTGAAGCTGAGCAGGCCCTGCAGGCCCCCTAGGGCATGAGATCGGCAGCAGGGATGGGGGAGCACTATATGGTGGGCAGAGCAAGGCTCTGGAGTCTGATGGAAATTCTGACACCCACTGGCTCTAGGTACTTACTTATTAGCCTTGTGGTCTGTGCATGTTCCCTCTTATCAGGCTACAAGAACTGACTGTGACCACATTTGTAACATGCTCAGTGCCTGGTCACCGAGGCCTGCAGTAAGTATCATTAAACTTGGTGGTGGTAGTGGTAGTTGACAGTGTAGGAAGAGCCACTGAGGAATCAGATGGTCAAAGCTCTGCCCCAGTGTTTTCATTCCTTGGGAAGAACACAGGGAATGACCGCAAGTGTTTTCTACCCTGGGAAGGAGGCGGGAGGCAGAGCATTTAGAGACTGCCTGCTGTGTCCCAGCCCAGGCCTCCGCCTGGACGTTCAGTGAGAGGGATAAGGTGCGCCGCAGCTCGATGTGAATCTTTGGGGTTGTTGAAGGGGTTCCAAGAACACATGGGATATGAGCCGGTTCCTACACAGTCTGAGAGCAGAGGCTCCTGCAGGACTCAGGAAGTCTTTCTACTCTTGTAGGGGCACAGAGCTGGTGAGAAAGTGGGCCAAAATGGAATCTCTGTGGCTGAGTTGTGTGGGTATGGGGTTGTGGACCTGTGACTCAGTGGCCAGGCAGGACTGCAGATATTGGCTGCTGCAGCAGTTGAGTGAAGCCCATGTGACAAGCCCTTATCTATGACCTCCTTCATCTGAATGTGGCTGCCCCTGGATCCCCTAGATGACACTTTCCAGGGGAGGATGTAAGGCGAGAGTCCCTGTTCGGCCTTTGGTCTGAATTTTATGCTGAACTTATCTGAATATTGCCTAAAACTATTGCCCAGAGCTAAAAGAAGTTTTAGCTTCAGGAGAGAAGAGTTCAAGAACAAGTCAAGGGTAGCTGTAGAAAATAAATGGGAAAGGATGAAGTGTTTTTTTTTTTAATTGCCATCCTTTGGTATTATTGGTATTATTATTATTGTTATTGTTATTATTATTATTTCCCATACTAATAAAGTTGAGCTGTTTACATTGAGGCTGACCTCTCCCCCCTTTCTCCCTCCCCATTGGCCTTCCTTCCCCTCCCGACTTTTCCCATCATCTCTTTGTTTTGCTAGATCTGTCCCTCCTTCTTTCCACTCCTTAAATTGTCCCTCTATGCTAAGTTTACATGAGCTTTTTAATATGTTCCAATTTATGTATAGGATTTTTTCCTTCCTTTAAGTTTGATTCAGCTCCCACATATGAGTGAGAACATATGGTATTTCTCTTTTGGGGCCTGTGTTCATTCACTTAAGATAATTTTCTCCAATTCCATCCATTTTGCTGGAAATGACATTATTTCATTTTTAAAAATATATGTACCATAATTTTTTTATCCATTTTTCTGTTGATGGGCACTTTGATTGATTCCATAAATGAGTTTTTGGAAAGTTGATACTCTGATCTCTTTATTAGACTTTGGAGGCCTCATGAAGGGGTGAGGTAAGAGAGACAGAGATGCTGTGAGAGCCTGAAGCTTTATCCCATGAGAACGATGGTGTTAGATCATCTGAAAGCCAGCATGGATGTTTCTCTTAAGGTGGTGAAGTGGAGTAGGGCACAGTGGCGCAAGCCTGTAATCCCAGCAACTCAGGAGGCAGAGGCAGGAGGATCGCAAGTTCGAGACCAGAGGCAGTCTGCATAATTTAGCGAGACCCTGTCTTAAAAGAAAAACAAGAAAGAAAGAAAGAAAGAAAGAAAGAAAGAAAGAAAGAAAGAAAGAAAGAAAAGAAACAAAGAAAGAAATGAAGGAAGGAAGGAAGGAAGGAAGAAAGGAAGGAAGGAAGAAAAAGAAAAGGTGGCGAAGTAAAAGTGTGCCCGTGATGGTGGTGGTGGACATGTTTGCTTTGTTCCTTTGGGATGTTTTGTGGGAGTTTACATAGGAAAGGAAGAGAATGGCAAATAAAGTGACCACTAGCACCAGAGTGCAGCTGGGCTAGGAGCCCAGGCCCTCCACAGCAAGCAGAGCAATGGCTCATTGTGACCTTCTTTAATGACCTGACAAGTCAAGTGGCTGGTTTCCACTTGCATCTCTGGAAACTGGCTTTCCCTTCAAATATTTGACAGGGAGCAGCTGGGAACAGAACCCAGGGATTCTGGAGTGGAACAAGGCTAAATCAGCAGCAGGAGGTGAGACCTGAAGTGACCCTGCAGGCAGAGTCAGTCTCCACAGAGGAGGGTCAGGGCATAGCAGGAGCACTAAGCCTGCTCAGGTAATGTCACCCTGACACCTGACAGATGCCTCACTTGAAGGCCTGCTCAGAACCACCTGTGATCGTCTAGCTGTCTGGTCTTCCTCCTTTGGCTCCTCCTCTCGGCTGGTTTGAATGTGGTTTGTCCCCACCAAAACTCACAAAAAGATTCTGGTACCCAGAGCAATAGTATTGAGATGATGGGACTTTAAGAGGCATCGGGGTCATGAATGATCCACTCTCATGAATAGATTAATGTTTCTTTTTGAGTCACTAGGTTAATTCGCTCGAGACGGTTTTAGGTCTTGCAAGACTGTATTAGTTCCTTGATAGCAGGCTGTTATAAATCAAGTTTGGTTTTCTTGGATTGCTGTCTTGCTTTTTTTCTTCTCTTTGACCCCCTTTCCACATACACTGCTCACTGGTCTCACACACTGTCCTGCCATGTGATGTCACCTATCATGTGGTAACATAGCCAGAAAGCCCTCATCAGAGGCTGAACAGACAGAGACACCCAATTTTGGACTTTCAACCTCCAAAACTATGAGGCAAATCAACCCTCTTTTCCTTACAAAATACTCAGCCTTGGAAATTGTGTGATATTAACAGAAAATATTTCTGTGATATGCTGTAACAGATCACAGTACTCAGAGAAACACATTTTGTTGTTTATTATAAAGGAAATAGTAAAGGACACAAATGAAAGGCTAGATGAAGAGATAGAATGTCTGAGGTCCGCAGGGCCCCGGGTCCAGTAGTTTCTATCCCTATGGATTTGGGAGAGTCTCCCTCCTGGCACAAGGATATATTCACCAACCTAGAAGGTCTCTGAAACATATATTTTAGTGGTCATTATGGGTGTTTTTTCACATGGGCATGGTTGAGACTTTCAAGGTTCTAATCTCCTTGTTCTTATTGTTGTTGTTGTTAGGTGCCGTTGATCAGTGTCTTGACTCATAGCAGCCCTATGTACAACAGGTGAAACACTATTGTCAGTGCTTCTCTGCTATTCATAGGGTATTCAAGTACGGATTGATTTTGGGAGTGAGTTGCTGGGTCCTTCTCTCAAGCCTACAGTATCTGGTGTTCCCAGATGGTTTCCCATCCAAGTACTAACCAGGGCTGACCCTGCTTAGCTTCTGAAATCTATCTGACAGTATCAGACGCCACAGTGCTACAGCTGCAGGCTCTAATCTCCTAGGCATTACTTAATACAATCAAATTGACAATCAAAATTAATCATCACGCATACCTCTGATTGTTTTCTTGGGATAAAGATTTAAATGACATTAGCATTGTAAAAAAAATTTATACCAATTTCCACACCCACTAGCAGTCAAACAGAATACTTAATTCTTTCTGGACCAGTGGCTTTCAAGTGCTTTTCATTACAACTCATTCCTTACAAACATACATACATGAAATTTAAAAAATAAATTTCATTCAGAAATACTAGCCTCACTATCATGATCTGATCTAGTATTTTTATATTTTATATCATTTTAAGAAAAGCTAGTCATAATGCATTAAATTGATTTCCTGACTCGTTAGTGCATCACAGCCTGCTGTTTGCAAAACACAACCCAGACTCAATAAATCAAACAGAAAGAGCTTTGCTGTATATAGTTGGGAGCTGCAAGTCATCAGAGTTTGTCCATAGAGATAGAAAGAAGCTGGAATATCAGGGCATACATTTTCTAGCCCATGGCTTCTGGGGCCAAAATCTCCAATAATTTGTTTTTTACTGGAAGGTTACAAGGATTCTGGCCTTTTGGTACTTAAGATTTTTTATGTGGAAGTGGGGAAGAAATAAAGACATTTAATTGTTTACATCACACAAAACAGTGACCGTTACTTCCTATTTGCTTGGCTTATCATGGATCTGGGAGGAGTGAAAGTATACAGCAGCCCTCCCAGTTTGGTCTAGGAAAGAAATCATGATTCTAGTACTATTGCTGTTGAACTTAATGGAAACCTTTGGATTCTGATATCATTTCTCTCCACAAATTGATGTTTCCATAACACTCCATCATGGCTTGAATATAAAATGTCCCCCAAAGGTCATGTGATTTAATGTTGGGTCCCCAGCTGGTGACATAGTACTTAGAGGTTGTGGAACTTTGGGAGGCAGGTTTACCTTGGTGAAAGTAAGTCACTGGGTGCATGGCCTTGGAGGATTTTATCCCAAATCTGTGGCTCCACATAGTCTCTGTTCCTGGTCCACCATGCCATGAGGTCATCTGGCGCAGTCACCTCTGTTACCACTGCTATACCTGCCCTGCTGCCACTATGGACTGATTCTCTAACTGCGAGCTCCTAATAGACCTCTTCCCTCATAAATTTGTTTGGGGTGTTTTTCTGCTACAGCAACAATAGCTGATTAATACAAACAGACCAGTTTATTTTAATAACATTATTACCCTTTATCAGGAAGTCATGAGCAAATGTTAGGTTAGCTGTTTCAATGGGAGTTTGGGCAGTTTTGCTTCCTTTGAGTAATAGGCTGAATGTTGAAAGAATAATATTTTGTTGCTTAAAGAACATTCTTAGTGAAGTGGATAGATGCAGAGTAAAACAAAGTGGAACTTTAGAGTTAAATCATAGTTTAGTCATTTCATTCCTTTGCTTCCAGGCTCTCATTTTTCAAACTATCTCTACCTTTGCAGTATAATTGGTCACTTTTTGTGGTATGAAGCCTCAAATACATGAGGTTTCATGCAAAAAAGAAAATGTTCCCAAAATCTGATCATCAAGTGAACCATACTGGTGAGAGTGTTCATAATTCATATTTATGCAAACACATCATCCTAATGACTGCTAGGTAAGGATCACTTTGAAGTATTGATAAGTTCTGTCTATGTATTGAGCAGTGTGCTAGGCACATGTCACCATCCTGAAGGCCTGGTGGTATGAGGGAGACACTTTACACTGTACATGGAACTGAGAGGCCCTGAGATTTCAGTCACATGAGCATTAGGAACTTCAGACCAAGTTTGAGTAATAGGCAGCAGATATGCCTTCCCCCACCAAAAAAATTGGAAATGTATATGTACTAGACAGTTTGCAAGACACTGGCCATTGGGCAATGAAAGGCAGTAATCTTTGAGCCCTACAACTGCCCCAGTTTGCTACCTCAAGAGTGTTTCAAAGCCAGGCCTGAGGAGGGGGAGCTCCCTAGGCAGTACCCAGTGAACCCCCTGAATAGAAGGCATGGAGTTAAAAGACTAAAGCATGTAGATTTCATGGGATAGAAAGTGGGTGGAAGAGAACTGGACAGAGAGAAAACTCAGATATCTGAAGCAGGCCCCCTTGAATATTCAGCTGAGTACTGATTAGTGCATGTGTGTGAGGAAATGAGTCAAGGCTAAGGAAAGAATCACCCAGAAGTATCAGAGGAACAGTGTCCATTGCTCCCACAGACCTGGGAATAGTTCCTTTTTCCACTTTTAAAAAGAAATGTTCTGTATAAAAGAACAAATAGAAGGATGGCAGCAGATTGCTCTTTGGGATCAAGGCAAGTCAAAAGAGAGTGAAACTACATCTTTAAAGTAATGAAAGGAAAAAAGTCAACTTAAAAATTTTCATCCAAAAAGTTTCAAAAACAAAGATATAACACATTCAGAATTTCAAAAATTGAAAGGATTCATCACCAACAAGGTTTTACTATGTTTTCCATTTTTGTTAGGTGCTATTGAGTTGGGTCCAACTCACAGTGATCGTATGTACAACAGAATGAAACACTACCTGACACTGCAATGCACACCATCTATTTAATGTTGCAGACACTGTGTCAATCCATCTGGTGGTGGGTTTTCCTCTTTTGCATTGACCTGCTACTCTCCCAAACATGATGTCTTTCTCCAGGGACTGGTCCCTCCTGACTTGTCCAAAATATGTAAGATGCAGTCTAGCTATCCTTGCTTCCAAGGAGCATTCTGGTTGCACTTCTTTTAGGACAGATCTATTGATTCTTTTGGCAGTCCACAATACATTCAATATTTGTCTCCAGCATCATCATTCAAAAGCATCAATTTTTCTTTTGTCTCCCTTATTTGCTGTCCAGCTTTCACAAGCATATGATGCAACTGAAAACACCATGGCACGAGTTAGGCACAGCTTTGTCTTCAGTATGACATCTTTACTTTCCAACACTTTAAAGAAATCTTTTGTAACAGCTCTTCTCAATGTAATACTATCGAAAATGCTAAAGGAGGTTCTTCAGGCAGAAGGAAAATGATACCAGGAAGAAATATGAATTTACATAAAAGAATGAAAAGCTCATTTAAAAACATATGGATAAACATGTAAGGATTTTTCTTAGCATATTATTATTTTTTCCCTTTATTGGTAAATGTTGGTGGGGTACAGAGTAATACAGCTTCGGCTTTTTCTATTATACAACTATTACATCAATTTTGGTTACACTTTTATCAACTTATGAGGTTTATGGAATATTTTGACTAATATGTAGTAAAACTCATGCATATTTGGGTTATGTTCCCCTATTTTTCCCATGTACTCATGAAGTTGCATCATTTACATTGATATTATCCTTTGCCTCTTTATCCCTCTACATTATTTCTCCTCCCCATCCCACCTCCCACAATCTTCGCTTCCCTTTCCTACTTCCCCCTCCTCCTTTCTACTCTTTATATACCCCCTTCTTCATTAAGTTTAACTGTGAATTTTTATACATTAACTTCTATATAGGGTTTTTTCTTCCTTTAAGTAAGATTCAGCTCCCACATATGAGTGATAACATATGATATTTCTCTTTTTGAGCCTGTGTTCATTCACTTAAGATGATATTCTCCAGTTCCATCCATTTTGCTGCACATGATATTTTTTTCAATTTTTTTTATTGCTGAGTAATATTCCGTTGTATATATATATATATATATATATATATATATATATATATATGACATAATTTTTTAATCCATTCTTCTGTTGGTGGGCATCTTTGTTGGTTCCATATCCTTGCTATTGTGAAGAGTGCTGCATTGAATGTGGAGATGAAGGTGTCTTTATGGTATGATGACTTGTCTCCCTTTGGGTATATTCTCAGTTGTGGTATAGCTGGATCATATGGCAATTCTATTTTTACTTTTCTGCAGTATCTCCATATTGATCTCTAAGGTGGTTGAACCAATTTGTAATCCCATCAGCAATGTAAGAGGGTTCCTTTTTCTCTACATCCTCACCAGCATTTGTTATTACTTTTGTTGTTGTTGTTGATCTTGGCCATTCTTACTAGAGTTAGGTGGAATCTCAGAGTTGTTTTGATTTGCATTTCCCTAATGGCTGGGGGGGGGCTGGGATTTAGCTCAGTGGGTAGAGCGCTGCGTTGCAGTCTCTGAGGCCCCAAGTTTAATTCCCAGCACCACAAAAATGGGAGAAGGGCCTGGCAATCCACTCCCAAGGCAATCCTGAAGCACTCAGCCATTGAAAACCCTATAAGGGTCGCTATGAGTCAGATACCAACTCGACGTCACCTAACAACAACAACAATGGCTGGGGGTGAGGCTGGGATTTAGCTCAGTTGGTAGAGTGCTGCTCTGCAGTCTCTAAGGTCCCAAGTTCAATTCCCAGCACTGTAAAAATGGGAGAAGGACCTGGCAATCCACCCCCAAGGCAATCTCGAAACAGTCAGCCATTGAAAACCCTATGAGGGCTGCTATGAGTCAGATACCGACTCGAAAGCACCTAACAACAACAACAACAACAATGGCTGGTGGGGGGGGGATTGGGATTTAGCTCAGTTGGTAGAGTGCTGCTCTGTAGTCTCAGTTGGTAGAGCACCTCTCTGAGGTCCTGAGTTCGATTCCCAGCACTACAAAAATGAGAGAAGGATATAGCAATCCATTCCCGAGCAATCCTGAAACAATCAGCCATGGAAAACTCTATGAGGGTCATTATGAGTCAGACATGACTCGATGGCACCTAACAATAACAACAATGGGTAGGGATATTAAGCATTTTTTCATGTTTTTTTTTTAGCCTTATGAATTTCTTCATTTGAGAACTGTCTGTTCATTTCCATTGCCCACTTGTGTATGGCATTATTTGTTGTCTTGGCATTTGCTTTCTTGAGTTCTTTGTAAATTCTAGATATTAGTGTTTTGTCAGATGTGTAGGATGCAAAGGTTTTCTCCCTTTCAGTGGGCTCTTCTTTAACTCTGTTGTTTCTTTGCTGTACAGAGGTTTTGTTTTGTTTTGTTTTGTTTTTTGTTTTTTGTTTTTTTCAGTACTAGGGGTTGAACCTAGGGTCTTGTGCCTGTATGGTTTGCAAGTACTGTACCACTGAGCTGCATCTTCAGCCCATTTTTTTTACTTTTTGAGTCAGGGTCTCACTAAATTACACAAACTGTGTCTGGTCTTGAACTTGTGACCCTCCTGCCTTTGCCTCCTGAGTCGCTGGGATTACAGGCATATACCACCTCACCTGGCTTTGTACCAAAGTTTTTTAATTTCATGTAATCCCATTTGTCAATTCTTGGTGCAATTTCCTGAGTGATTGGAGTCTTGTTAAGGAAATCTTTTCCTATGCCTATGTGTTAGAGCATGTTTCCTATTTCTTTTCTAGTAGTTTTAGTTTCTGGCTTTATGTTGAGGTCTTTTACTCATTTCAAGTTGACTCTTGTGCAAATTAAGAGGTATAGGTCTGTTTTTCATTTTTCTGCAGATGGATATCCAATATTCCCAGCATCATTTGTTGAAAAGGCTATGTTTTCTCCATTTTGAATTCTTAGCCCCTTTGTCAAAGATCAGAGGACTGAAGTTGCATGGGTGTATTTCCGGGTCTTCAATTCTGTTCTGTTGGTCTTCAAGCCTATTTTTGTGCTAGTACCAAGCTGTTTTTGCTACTGTAGCCCTGTAGTGTAGTTTAAAGTCAGGAATTGTGATCCCACTTACACTCATTTTGTAGGTTAAGGTTGTTTTGGTTATATGGTTTTTTGTGTTTCCATATGAATTTTTGAATTACTTTTGCTATTTCTGCAGAATCTGTCATTGAGATTTTAATGGGAATTATATTTAATCTATAAATTGATTTTGGATGTACAGCTATTTTTATAATATTGATTTTCCCAATCCATAAGCAGAGGAAGTCCTTCCACCTTCTAGTATCCTCTGTGATTTCTTTCTTTAATGTTTTAAAGTTTTACTTGTAGAGATCTTCAGGGTCTTTGGTTAGATTGATGTTTAAGTATTTAAATTTTTGGTGGGGTATTGTGAAAGGGATTGTTGCTTTAATTTCCTTCTCTTCCTACTCACAGTTGGTATAAAGGAAGGCTACTGATTTTTGAGTGTTAATTTTGTATCCTACTACTTTGCCACATCCTTCTCCCATTTTTTTGCGGTGCTGAGAATCGAACTTGGGACCTCAGAGACTGCAGAGCAGCACTCTACCAACTGAGCTAAATCCCAGCCCATACTATTATTAGTATTATTGTTTTTTGGATTTTTTTTCTCTTAAACATTTATTATTTCTTAATGGCAAAAACATTAAAAATTCTGTCTTCTATCTTTTCAAAAATACAAAGCACATCTTTGCTAGTGTTTCTTTTGACCCATTTTCTTAGTTTTCTATAATAAACATACCTTCCTTCCTTCCTCCACCTCTCTTTCTCCTTCTTTTTTTCTCTCCTTCCTTCCTTTCTTCCTTCCTTTCTTCCTTCCTTCCTTTCTTTCTTTCTTTCTCTCCTTTCTGTCTTCCTTTCTTCCTTTCTTCCTTTCATCCAGAGCCTCATAGTTGCTAGGCAAGTGCTAGGCATGTGCTATACTACCTCAGCACCTCTAGCACCTTTTTACAATTTCTTTTTATTTTTTGAGACAGGGCATCTCTAAATTACACAGGCTGCTTCTGGCCTTGAACTTGGGATCCTCCTTTCTCAACCTTCAATTCTCTGGAATTACAGGCTTTGTTCAACAGTACCCAGCTTTGTGTTGTTTTTGTAACACAAACTATTGTCAATTGTCTGGAACTTCTCTCAGTACATACATCACATATTCCATAAATCTCATGATGGTGAGCCAGTTTTCCCCAGGACCTCACTGGAACCTCGTTACACTGGGTGCATAATTGTCACCATACACTCTATCTTCTGGCAGTGCCCTTTGCCTCAGTATTGTATGGTGTTTTCTGGTTTCTAGAGCCCATATATTCCTCTTGGTTTAAGAATTTTTTTATTGGAAATTTTTAATGTACACATTAATGTGACTCATTCTGACATGCTTTTCATTGTGACATTTCCATATATGCATTTTGGTGTACATTATTCATATAGGTTCCCCCTTACGCTCTTGTATGCTTTCCCCCTCCCACCCTCCCCATCTAAGTCTTCTCTATCATTTACTTGGTAATATTTTTCTATATGTACTTGGGTTCCAGTTCTGTTTAAGATAGAAACTTTTCCTGTAGTGAACTTTGTTTTCATCTTGTCAGAACAATTGCATGCATTTTCTAGACCATTTACATTGACACCATTCTCAGCTTTTTTTTTTTTCCTTTTATTTTGGTCTGCCTTTGAAGAGGATTTTTCCTTCTTATAATTTTGATTCAGCTCCCACGTAGGAGTGAGAACATGTGGTGTTTCTCTTTCTGAGCTTGTGTTCATTCACTTAAAATAATTTTCTCTAATTCCATCCATTTTGCTGCAAATGACATTATTTCATTTTTCTTGATTGCTGAGTAGTATTCCATTGTGTATATGTACCATAGTTTTTTTATCCATTCTTCTGTTGAAGGGCACTTTGGTTGCTTCCATATCCTTGCTGTTGTGAAAAGTGCTGCAGTGAACATGGAGATGAAGGTGTCTCGGTGGTGTGATGACCCATCTCCCTTTGGGTAAATTCCCAATAGTATTATAGCTGGGTCATACGGTAGATCTATTTTTAGTTTTTTAAGATACCTCCATATTTATTTCCACAGTGATTGGACCAATTTATAGCTCCACCAACAATGTAAGAGTGTTCCCTTTTCCCCGCAACCTCGCCAGCATTTGTTGTTATTTGTTTTATTGATCTTGGCCGTTCTTACTGGTGTAAGGTGAAATCTCAGCATCATTTTAATTTGCATTTCCCTAATGGCTAGGGATATTGAGCATTTTTTCAAGTGTTTTATGGCTTTACAGACCTCTTCATTTGTGAACTATCTACTCAGTTCCTTTGCCCATTTGTGTATTGGGTTATTTGTTTTGGGGGGAGTTCTTTTCTTGAGTTCTTTATAAATTCTAGTAATTAGACCTTTATCTGATGTATAAAATGCGAAGATTTTTTCCCATTCCGTGGGGGTTTCTTTGACTCTGTTAATTGTTTCTTTTGCTGTGAAGAAGTTTTTCATTTCATGTAATCCCATTTATTTATTCTTGTTGCAATTTCTTAAGCAATTGGAGTCCTATTAAAGAAATCCTTTCCTATGACTATATGATGGAGTGTATCGCCTATCTTGCCTTCTATAAGTTTTAAAGTTTCTGGTTTTATGTTGAGATCTTTTATCCATTTTGAGTTAACTCTCATGTATATTGAGAGATGTGGGTCAGCTTTCATTTTTCTGCATGCGGATGACCATGTTTCCCAGCACCATTTGTTGAAAAGGCTGTCCTTTTTCCAGTTTACTTGCTTTGCTCCTTTGTCAAAAATCCGGTGGCTATAGGTGTGTTGAGGTATATCTGGGTCTTCTATTCTGTTCCAGATGTCTTTGGGCCTATTTTTGTGCCAGGACCAAGCTGTTTTTGCAACCACTTCCTTGTAGTATAGCTTGAAGTCAGGGATTGTGATTTCACCTGCATTAGTTTTGCAGCTTAAAAGTGTTTTGGCTACACGTGGTCTTTTGTGGTTCCATATGAATTTTTGGATCATTTTTTCTATTTCTGTAAAGTCATTCAGTGGAATTTTAATGGGTATTGCATTAAATTTATAGATTGCATTTTTACTCTATTAATTCTCCCTATCTAGGAGCAGGGGAGGTCTTTCCATTTTTCAGTGTCCTCTGGTATTTCTTTTTTTAATGTTTTGAAAGTTTCCTTGTAGAGATCTGAAGGGTCTTTGGTTAGATTGATTCCAAGGTATTTAATTTTTTGGTGGGCTATCATGAATGGTATTATTCCTGAAATTTCCTTCTCTTCCTGTTCGGAATTGGTGTAAAGAAAAGCTATCGATTTTTGTGTGTTAATTTTGTAGCCTGCGACTTTGCTGAAGGAGTTAATTAGTTCTAGCAGTTTTCTGGTTGAGGTTTTGGGGTATTTCAGATATAGGATCATATCATCTGCAAATAAGGATAATTTCACCTCTTCCTTGCCAATCTGTATCCCTTTGATTTCTTTCTCTTGTCTGATTGCCCTGGCCAGGACTTCAATTACTATGTTAAATAGAATAGGAGAGAGAGAGAGAGGACATCATTGTCTTGTTCCAGATCTAAGAGGAAATGGTTTCAGTTTTTCTCCATTTAATATAATGTTGGCTGTAGGTTTGTCATAAATGGCTTTTATGAAATTAAGTTATTTGACTGTTATACCTATCTTCTCTGCCTGCAGCCATAGCCCTATGGCATCCAATCACGTCAGATCTTGGAAGCTAAGCAGGGTTGGGCCTGGTTAGTACCTGGATGGGAGACCACCTGGGAACACCAGAAGCTGTAGGCTTGGGAGATGGACCTGGAAACCCCCTCCCAAAAATCAATCTGCCATTGAACACCCTATGAACAGCAGAGAAGCACGGACAATAGTGTTTCCCCTGTTGTACAGAGGGTCACTATGAGTCGGATACCCACTTGATGGCACCTAACAACAAACCTATCTTCTCCAGCGTTTTTATCAAGAAAAGGTGTTGCACTTTGTCGAAGGCCTTTTCAGCATCAGTTGAGATGATCATGTGGTTTTTGTTTGCCAGTTTCTTGATATACTGGATTACATTAATTGATTTCCATATGTTGAACCAGCCTTGCATCCATGGTATAAATCCCACTTGGTCATGGTGAATAATCTTTTTCATATGCTGCTGGATTCTGTTTGCCAGAATTTTATTAAATATTTTTACATCTAGATTCATAGGGGAGATGGGTCTATAATTCTCTATCTTAGATTAATCTTTTCCTGGTTTAGGTATCAGGGTGATGGTAGCTTCATAGAATGAATTTGGGAGTGTTCCCTCCTTTTCTATTTTTTGGAATAATTTGAGGAAGACAGGTATTATATCTTCTTTAAAAGTTTGGTAAAATTCTGCTGTGAATCCATCAGGATCTGGGCTCTTCTTTGTTGGGAGAACTTTAATTACTTTTTCTATTTCTGTATATGTAATGGGCTTGTTTAAATCAGTTATGTCTTCTGGGATTAGCTTTGGTAGGTCATATGTGTTAATAAATTTGTCCATTTCTTTTGCATTTTCATATTTTTGGGAATACAGTCTCCCATAGTAATTCCTGTCAATTTTCTGTATTTCATTGAAGTTGGTTGTTATGGACCTGTTGTCTTTCATAATCCATACTGTGTTCTGATTTTTCCTTTTTCTTTTTGATGAGGTTAGCCAGAGGGGTGTCTATTTTATTAATCTTTTCAAAGAACCAGCTCTTAGTCTTATTAATTTTTTGAATTATGTCTTTGGATTCTAATTGAGATATTTCTCCCTTTATTTTTGTAATTTCCTTTTCGGTGTTCCTTTTAGGGTTGATTTTTTGTTGGATTTCTAGTGTCTTAAGATGCGTCATTAGGTCATTTATTTGGCTCTTCTTTATTTTATTGATGAAGGCACTTAGTGCTATAAACTTCCCTCTTAAAACTGCCTTTGCTGTATCCCATATGTTTTGGTAGGATATGTTTTCATGATCGTTTGATTATAGGAATTTTTTAAATTCCAATTTGATTTCATCAACAATCCATTGGTCATTCAGCAGTGTATTATTCAGTCTCCATGAGTTTGTAAAGTTTCTGGAATTATTCTTCCTCTTGAGCTCCAATTTTATCCCATTATGATCTGATAAGGAACAGGGGATAATTTCTACTTTCTTCTATTTGTTGAGGGAGTTCTCATGGATTAGCATATGATCTACCTTAGAAAACGTACCATGTTGAGCTGAAAAGAATGTGTGTTCCTGATTGTGTGGATGAAATATTCTGTGTATATCTGTGAGATCCAACTGGTTTAGGGTGGAGATTAGATTTGATGTTTCTCTGTTGATTTTTTGTTTTGATGACCTTTCTCTTGATAAAAGTGGGGTATTGAAGTCTCCCATTATGATTGATTCTGGTCCAATAAAGTTCTTTATATTCCATAAGGTTTGTCTTATAATGCTAGGTGCCCCTATGTTTGGGGCATAAATATTTAGGAATGTTAGTGATTCTTGGCCGATTGTTCCTTGTATTAAAATGTAATATCCTCCTTTGTCTCTTCTAATTAGTTTTGGAATGAAATTTATTCTATCTGAAATTAGAATTGCAATGCCTGTTTTCTTTTGTGTCCCCCCCCCCGCTAGGTATACATTTTTTCAGCCCTTAACTTTCAGTTTATTCCAGTCTTTGTGAGTTACTTGAATACCACATATTGATGGTTTGTGTTTTTTCATCCAGTTAGCCAGTCTCTGTCTCTTAATTGGTGAGTTAAGACCATTTACATTAATAGTGATTATTGAGTAGCATTTATTGTTATATACCAAATCAGTACCTGTTACTGATTTATGAATCATGTTTGCTTTGGTCTTTTCTTGGGTTGCACTCATTTCAGCTAACCAGTTGTTTGATTTCCTTTATAGGGTTGTCTTAACTCTCCTGGATGTGGTAATTGATTTACAATCCTCTCCAGTGCTGGTTTGGTGGTTGCATATCATTTAAAAGCTTCAATGTCATTAAATGTCTTATACTCCTCATCTATTATCAAAGATAATTTTGCTGGATATATTAGTCTTGGCTGGAGGTTTTTTCTTTTAGGATTTGAATCACCTGTGTCCATTCCTTTCTAGCTTTCAATGTTGATATGGAGAAGTCTGCAGTAATTTTAATAAGTTTTGCTTTATAAGTAATAAGGACTTTTTGTCTTGCTGCTTTCAGGATAGCTTCCCTGGTCTCTAATGACAGCATATGAGTGATGACGTGTCTCAAAAATGATCTACTTAAGTCAGCCTTCAAAGGAGTCCTGAATGTCTCAGTGGTGTATATACCCATTTCCTGTACTATCTTTGGGAAGTTTTCCTTGAGGATATCCTTTACTAGACTTTGAAGGACTCCGGTGGATCTTTCTTCCCCTTCAGGGATGCCCTGAATTCTTAAGTTTCATTTTTTTCATTCTATCTGAGTTCTCCTGGAAATCCTTTTTTAATATCTTTATCATTGATTCTATTTCTGGCTTGTTTGTATTTAAGTTCATTTATGGCATCTTCAGAATTGGAAATCCTCAGCTCAGATTCATCCAGTCTCAATGAAAAGGATTCTTTAGCCAAGTTCAATTCAGTTAACTTGGATTGAGTTTCAAGGAGAGTTGCTTGGTTTTTCCTCATCATTTCTAACTGGGATGATAGAATAGATTCCAAGTGAGATAACTTCTTTTCAAGGATTTCCAGGGTGCTTGTAGTATTCGTTTTAATTTTTCTTAGCATGTTTATAACCATGACTCTGAATTCCGAATCAGAGATCTCTAAGAACTGAGAGTCCTTGGAGTTATTTGTTGGGGGGCTTTGGTCTGTGGGGTCTCAGATCCATCCTGTCCCTTTGTGTTTTTTGAAGGTTTACTTTGTTTGCCCATAACATAGTCTGGGAAATAGAATTCATCTCTCCTGAGTGTGCAGAACTTCTCCCTCTGTTATTCCTTTGAGATTGTGTGGTGGTGAATCTCTGGTGCTTATTTGAGCTTATAAACTGGGTATATTCTCGGCTTTTTGGTATGTGTGGTTCTCTCTTTAGTCCACCAGCCGAACTCCAAAGGGGCTAGAGGCTAGGGAGGCAATAGATTTTGTTTCTCTTCTGTGGGGTGAGAAAGGGGGGGATCTGGTGACAGAAGAGGGGAATAGGGGAGGTAGAGGACAGAGGCTAATACAAATTACTGTCAAAATTAAAATTAAGGTTAAGACTTAAGGGTAAAATAATTAAAACAAAGACATATATAGCTTAAGAAAAAGAGAAGGAGAATAGAAAAAGGGAAGAGAGTAAAAGAAGAAAGGAAGAAAAATAGAAAGGAAAAAGAAAAAAATAAGACTCAAAAATACATGCTCCCACATACATATAAAAACACTTGTAGTCAGGTGCAGTGGTGCATGCCTGCAATCCCAGTGGCTTGGGGTCGGAGGCAGGAGGATCGCAAGTCTGAGATCAGAGGCTGTCTGTGCAACCCAGTGAGACCCTGTCTCAAAAAGTAAAAAATATGGACTGGGGGCGCAGCATAGCGGTCCAGCACCTACAAAGCAAGCAGGCGCAAGACCCTGGGTTCAAACCCCCCTACCAAAAAAAGAAAAGAAAAAAAGAAAACTCACACATACATGCTCCCACACACATATGAAAAACAGTTGTAGTCAGGTGCGGTGGTGCATGCCTGCAATTCCAGCGGCTTGGGGGGCAGAGGTAGGAGGATTGCAAGCCCGAGATCAGATGCAGTCTGTGCAACTCAGTGAGACCCTGTCTCAAAAAGTAAAAAATATGGGCTGGGGGCCAAGTGTGGCAGTCCAGCACCTACAAAGCAAGCAGGCGCAAGACCCTGGGTTCAAAGCCCCATACAAAAACAAACAAACAAACAAAAAAAAAACAAAGAAAGAAAGAAAAGAAAAAAGAAAAAAAAAACCCTCATGCATACATGCTCCCACACACATAAAAAAAACACTGTAGTCAGGTGCGCTGGTACACGCCTGCAATCCCAGTGGTTTGGGGGGCGGAGGGAAGAGGATCGCAAGCCCGAGATCAGAGGCTGTCTGTGCAACCCAGTGAGACCCTGTCTCAAAAAGTGAAAAATATGGGCTGGGGGCACAGCGCGGTGGTCCAGCACCTACAAAGCAAGCAGGCACAAGACCCTGGGTTCAAACCCCCTGTTTTTTGGATTTTTGAGACAAAATCTTTCTGTGTAGCCCAGGATGGGCTTGAAGTCTTCATCCTCCTGCTTTCACTTCCTGAGTGTTGGGATTACAGGTATACATTACGATGCCCAGTTTAAATCTCTTTCATTACTTGGTTGTTTAACTAAAAATAACAACTATGTAATGTGAGGTTTACAACGTATGTACAATGCATGGAAATAACACAAAGTCTAGGAGGCAAGAAAAGAAAATATGTCATTTTTACGTTCTCACACTGTATGTGCAGTCATATATTACCTGAAAGTAGACTGGGATTAAAGATTATGCAGATTGAATTTGCTTTATCTGAAGTATTTAGGACCAAAAGTGTTTCAGATTTTGGAGTGTTTTGGATTTTGGAATATTTTCACAGACTTTACTGGGTTGAAATGCTGAAGTGCTCTGAAATCTTGAGCTCTGATGCTCAAAAAGTTTCATATTATGGAGCATTTTTGATTTCTAATTTTTGTACCATAAGCCCTAAGGCTACCAGAAAAATAACACAATGAAGAGTTATAGCCAATAAATGGTTAAAATGGAATTGTAAGAATACCAAATTAATCAAAAAGAAGGCAGGGAGCAGGAAGGAAACTGAGGCTAGGGAGATTGCCCAAATTTAAGCACTAAAAGGCCTCAGAGCTAAGCTTAGAACCCAGAACCTGTCTTCATAGCCATTGCTCCAAATCACTGTGCCATATGCAAATTGGGTTGTGCTGGTTCTGCATTCTCAACTCCAGACAATAGCTGAGTTCTTCTTAATGGGCTGAACACAGTGTGGATCTGACCTGTGAGTTTGCTAATATATGAACTTGGGCAGATCCCTCACCTGCCTGAGCCTGTTTCCAGGTGTCCATAAACAGGTCTTGACAAGCTGATCAATACTTAGTGTTAGTAAAAATGGACCTTCCAAAGGTGGTAGAGGTCTACTGACTAGAACAGACTCTTGTTTTCCTATTAGACCCTCTAAGACGATTCCCTGATGTTGTCCCCATTGTATAGCTGAGGGATTTAGTAAAGCATTCACTCCAAACACCTTCAGTGAGTCAGGGAGGGGTGGGAACAGGAATTGGCAAGGCCAGACCTGCTCTTGGCACGCGTTGTGTGAGACTTCCAGTGGCTAGTGCTTTGCACTTATGCATATTGTGCATTTCAGCATCTAATCTCTGTATGGAAGCAGAGAATCAAAGTGGACTCATTTGGATGTGATGAAAATCCCTTACCTGCTCATGTGGCAATGTTGCCTTCACAGCTCTCAGTTGGCCACTGAGCCCATGTCCATGGACTCTGATTAGTCATGTGACTCAGCCCCCTATGGCTTTTCTTTATTTCCCCCCTTCTTTCTTTAAGGATTAAAGAGGTCAGTCAAGTTTGTAAGACTTAATAGTTAACTATATGTACATATTGCCCCCATATTCAAGTGGACCTAGATTGAATTTCCTAAAATCATCTGAGAGAGGAGTAGGAGAAATAGTTTGGGTCCTCCATTTCTGCCTTTGTAGAGAGATGGGAAAGGGACCTTGTCACAGAAGTGTTATCACTGGGTTTGGTGTGGGTGGAATCTCTTGGTCAGGGCTCTGACCTTGACTCTTGCCATTTAGAACCCCTGTTTCCTTCTTTATTTTTCATTTTGTTTTGAGATCAGTGCTCACTATGTAGTTCCAGGCTGACTTTGAACTCACTGTGTAGCCCATGCTGGCATCGAACTAGTGATCTTCCTGCATCAGGCTCCCAAGTGTTGGGATTACAGGTGTACGCCTCTGTGCCTGGCTTCCTTATGTCTTAAAACTTAGAACCTGGGTAGGCACTTAGTAAATACAGTTAGCTCTTCATATCCATGGATTCCATCCACATCCCTGGATTTAACCAACTATAGACTGAAAATATTCAGGAAAAAAAATTGTGCTTACACTGAACATGTACATATTTCCTTTTTCTCATTATGATTCTCTAAACAATAGGATATGGGCTGGGATTTAGCTCAGTGGGTAGAGCGCTGCACTGCAGTCTCTGAGGTCCCAAGTTCAATTCCCAGAACCCCCAAAATGGGAGAAGGACCTGGCAATCCACTCCCAAGGCAATCCCGAAACAGGCAGCCATTGAAAACCCTATGAGGGTCACTATGAGTTGGATACCGACTCGACGGCACCTAACAACAACAACAACAAACAATAGGATAACCTGCAGCCATACCACTGTGGTGTCCCATCTCATCAGATGTCAGATCTTGGAAGCTAAGCAGGGTGGGACCTGGTTAGTACTTGGATGGGAGACCACCTGGGAACACCAGACACTATAGGCTTGGGAGAAGGACCCAGCAACCCACTCCTAAAAACAATCAGCCATTGAAAACCCTATGAATGGCAGAGAAGCACTGACAATGTGTTTTGCCTGTTGTATATAGGGTCACTATGAGTCGGATACCTACTTAACAGCATCTAACAACAACAACAACAATAACAACAACAACAAACAATAAGATGAGTATTCCCACAGCATTTATATTTTATTAGGTGTGAAAATTGATGTAAAGATGATTTGAAGTATATAGAAGAATGTGCACAGGTTATATGCAAATATTGTGCACTTTATATGAAGGACTTAAACATCTAAAGATTTGAGTATTTGCAGGAGGAGGTCCTGGAACCCGTCTCCCATGGATACCAAGGAACCACTGTACTTGATTCTCCTTCCCTTCCCTTTTGCTGCTTGCTAGAATAGGTCACACTGAAGGATCACTACTCTCTCTTCTTCCTTTCTCCTCCTCTCTAACTGTGACCCATTAAACATGGGTGGAGGTGGCCTGGTTGCAGCTTCTTGGGACACTGTTTTGGACTATCAAGGCAAGTCACATTCTCAGTAAATGCTGATTCCAAAGCTGCAGGCTATACAAAAATAGACTTGGAGTCTAGACACAGCACGTGGGTCCTACCGCCCTCTAACTTGGGCAGAGCCCTTAGGTGATACCTGGATGCCCACAGCTGCATTTTGTTCTCTCTGTGCTGACCCATATGATGCCCACACCAGAAGGTACCACTCCTACTCTCCCTGTGTCCTCAAGATCAGTTTCCACAGCAGGATTTTATGCTGCCCATCAGCCTTCCCATCTCTACCCCATGATACTTCATTTCTTCTCTGTGTGTTCCAGAATCCCACACAGAAGAGCAGAACTGGTCAAAGCAAAATAAAGGAATCTCTGTACAAAGCAGGCACCACAACTGTACAACTGTAATCCTAGCAGCTTGAGAGGCTGAGGCAGGAGGATTGTGCGTTCTTGGCCAGAGACAGCCTGTTCATCTTAGTGAGACCCTGTCTCAAAATAAAAAATGAAAAAGGGGCTGGAAGTGCGGCTTAGTGGTAGAGCACTTGCCAATCATGTATGAAGCTCTGGGTTCAATCCCCCAAGTACTGCAGGGGGAAAAATGTACAAAACTGCAGCAGAATGAAGTCTCAGTCAAGATCTGTGATCCAGTGTGATGATAAGGTTATCAGCAACCATGCCTTGACCTGCCCTTTCATGTCAGACAAGGAGCTGCTGTTTGCTGTTTAGAGCTATAATCCAGCTGGACAATGCCTGAGTGATTACATTTAATGATTGCATAAGAAAACACTGAGACAATTGCAATTGCCTGTCAGTTACAAAAAGAAAGCAGCATGACACAGAGTTCCCTGCCTATTCAGTAGACTTGTCCCAAGACTAATTCCTCAGAGAGATTCAACACCACTTCGTTTATCAGGCATCAGCCAACCCTTGGAACACAGTCAAGGCCTGATATAAACAAAACAGATCTCTGGGAATCCCAAAGAGATGTCACAAAGCCTGTATACTGAAGCACAAGCCCTTACTCTACTTCTGAAGGAACTTGACCAACATCTGCTATGAGCCCACTCTTGCTCAGAAACACTTGGTCATGGCCCTGGGTTGCTCAGTGTGCAGTGGAAGCACAGTGGAGGCTCCACGTACAGGCAGCTAAGAGCACCCAGGAATACCTGCAGGTGGCCAAAAAAGATTTTCTTGTAGAGCTGAGAGAGAGAGAGAGAGAGAGAGAGAAGAAGAAGAAGAAGGAGGAGGAGGAGGAGGAGGAGGAGGAGGAGGAGGAGGAGGAGAAGAAGAAGAAGAAGAAGAAGAAGAAGAAGAAGAAGAAGAAGAAGAAGAAGAAGAAGAAGAAGAAGAAGAAGAGGAGGAGGAGGAGGAGAGGAGGAGGAAGAAGAAGAAGGGGAAGGGGAAGGGGGGAGGGGAGGGGGCTAAAGGGAGGGGAAGAGAAGGGAAGGGAAGGAAAAGAAAGGAAAACAGGCTCAAAAATCCAAGAACACAGTGCGCCCCTGCCCAGCCCCAGTGGGGAATCAGCTCACTCACAACACAGACCCACCCTGAGGCAATACCAGCTCATGCAGATAGGTAGCTGGTTCAAGGAGGGACAATTGCTTGAGAGTCACTTTCCTTCCCAGATGCTACTGCTGTGTTGTCTCCTGGAAAAAAATAGATGACATTTGTTTAAACCCCCAGATTTTCACAGCAATCCTAGGGATATGTACTTTTCAAAACAGACAGGAGGGTCACCCTGACTTAGATCTACTATGGCAGAGGCTGTCTGGCTCCCCATCCAACTTCTGGAGAATAAGCTGCCAAGAAAATCCCTGGCTAGTGCCTGGGTCATGTGTTGCTAGTGGTGCTGGTGAAGGATTCTGACTGAAAATCACAGATCCAGCTGGCTGGGATTGTGTAGGCAAGTGGTTTAAGTGTTGGTTGGACTTCACCCTAATGTGAAGTAACTGGGTGGCAGCTGGAAGGAGTTCACGCATGGCACATACGCAGAGACTACCTGAGGCAGGGTCCAGCCAACTTCCTGAGAAGAGTGAGTCTGGGGTTCAGGTGGTGACATGGTTCCCAACAGAAGGGCTTTCTACTGGGAGAGGCCATGTGGTTACTATGGTTGCCACCATGACTTTGTCAACCACAGTCTGCACAGCTTCAGCCTCAATTTTCTATGGCACCCCATAGCTTCTGACCAACTTTTTCCCTTTGTGTTTTATCAGTGAGAGACCCTTTCTCTGAAAGTGTTGAGGCCCTCAAAAAGAAATCCACCATTCTGGTGCTCTGAATTAAAATTGAGGCTTCTCTCCACACTTTGCTGTCACTTTCTGAGCATTACACAGACAATAATTCTTTGGCTTGAGAGATTTATATAAATTTCTCAATAAAAAAATAAAGCACAATAAAAAAATCACCTCTTGGTTATAAATAATTTCTCAACATTGGAAAAACTTTGCCCCAAGATTAGAGGAATCAGCTGGGCGCAGTGCCTTGGGAGGCGGAGGCAGGAGGATCACAGGTTCGAGACCAGAAGCAGCCTGTGTAACTTAGTAAAACCCTGTCTCAAAATAAAAAGAAAAAAAAAATAGTCTGGGGGTGCAGCTCAGTAACACCTTTGGTTCAATCCCCCCAGTACCACAAAAATGTTTAAAAGGAAAAGAAGATTAGCGGAATCAACTCTTATTTTTCCAAAGAAATTTTCATGTCTGACTTCTCCAAGTCCTGACATTCTCCAAGTCCCTGCTAGGTAAAGTGCCAGGGGCTTGTACAGGTATTGCTAACTACAGTCTCTAGCCTGGAGAAGGAATCATTATCCTTATGGCTTTCTTTATCATCATTGATAAGGAAAAGAGAGATTGCTAAAATGGATGGAAGAAGAAGAGTGAGATGTTATTTTTCCAGATTTAGTAACAGGGGGCAGGGCTCTAAATCAGACCTTTCAAATTCAAGTCACTGGTTCCTGACTCAGAACCTTGCCTGTGTTTGCTTTTATGTGGGCTTGGGGGTGACAACTTTGTTACTTGGTCCATTGTGATCTGTTTTACTCAATATTTTACACTTAACCCTCATTTAGCATAATCCATGGTTATTTATTTATTTATTGCAGTACTGGGGTGGTGAACAACCCAGTGCCTCATGCATACTAGGCAAGTGTTTCACCATTGAGTTACGCTGCTAGCCCCTTTTGTATTTTTTTATTTGAGATAGGATCTCACTAAGTTGTGCAGCTGCCTCTATCCTTGAACTCGTTATCCTCCTGCCTTTGCCTCCTGAGTCGCTGGGATTACTCTCATGTGCCACAGTGTCTGGAAATCCATGGTTATTTACAGTTTATTTCATTTATTTATTTATTTTTGCAGTACTTGGAGACGGAACTCAAGGCCTCACACATACTTTGCAAGGGCTCTACCACTGGGCTGCACCCTCCAACCCCTTTTTTATTCTTCTATTTTGAGTCAAGGACTCACTAAATTACACACGATGCCTCTGGCCTTGAACTCATGATTCTCCTGCCTCAGCCTCCCAAATCACTGGGATTACAGGTGTGCACTACCACATCCAGCCAGCCATGGTTTTTAAACAAGCCTCTCTGCCTTCTACTATTAATCTGCAGAAAAATAATCCCTGGGTGAGAAAGTCCACATGTCATCTTTGTGACAGTCTTATGTTAGCAGGTCCTATCTTGTCAGACACATTAGAGTGGGTGAATAGCAGGCAATAAATCTGACCCTCATCATTGATAAAGAAAAGAGAGATTGCTAAAATGACCCAAGGATGATCCATTTCATTGGCAACAGTCCTTTGAAGGTCTCAGCTCAAACATCTTAAGGGCAAGAAGTCGGTTATAAATTTCATACAGAATGGATAGCATCCAGACATATGAGAAAATAAAGAGTAGGGCTGGCGTCCCTCTGGAGTCCACTTGCCAAATTTGCAATCTACTATACACTGTTATCTCTCTCATTTTATCCTCCCTTGAGATGCTTCAAAGGGACTCACCCTATATCACATCAAAGAAGCAAGAGTGGGTGGGGACAGTGAAGCATCACAAACTAACTTCTAAATTTGTGATCATTTTAGTTAAGATTCTTTGGGATGCAGGTAAGCAGGAACCATTACTGACATACTCAAGCCATAAAGGAGGCTGCATCTTAGGAGAGAGAGAGGGAAAGAGAGACAAATTCAGGTCTTATGAGGACCAACACTTGGGTAGGAGTCTGGAGTCCAGGCATACCTGTCTGAGGTCTCTCCACCCCTCCAGATTCATAGGTTCAGACTTTGCATCTCTTGATGTCTACCCATTCTCTTTGCTCTTTGTATTTGTGACTGCTCTTTGGCTAAGGAATATGCAGGCTGAACATCCCAAAGGCAAAATCTAAAATCTGAAATGCTCCAAAACTTTTTGAATGTGAACATGACAACACAAGAAAATTCTGCACCTGACCTCATGTGACTGGAGACAGTCAAAACACAGGCCCACTAAACATATATAAAATTATCTTTAGGCTATGTACATAAAGTATATATAAAACAAAAATTTTGTGTTTAAAATTGGGTCTCATCCCCAAGGTGCCTCATCACGTATATGCAAATATTCCAACCCCGCAAAAAATCCAAAATCGGAAAGACTTCTATTCCCAAGCATTTTGAATAAGGGGTATTCAACCTGTATGACATAATCCATTGCAGCCACACTCTCAGACAGTGTCTTGCAGATCCAGTGATGAATGCTTGTCTCAGTTTGAGTTGAATCTTTCCCAACTTCTTCATTTTTGGTTTTGGAATGGATTTGCATACATCATGAACATGCCTGTTGATATCCTTCCTTTATGAGTAGTGAGACAGCTCCCCAGATATCTATTATAATATAAAATAGCTTTTAAAACATACTAACTATCCATTTGTAGCTAGTGTGTAGAAATAAGGTTTAATTTTGTATGTTGATCTTATATCCCAAAACTATGGTAAATTGTCAATAATTGTAATAATCAGTCTCTAGTTTTCTGGGATTTCCCATGATGATAATTTTATCACCTGTGGAAAATGATAGCTTTGTTTTTCCCTTTACAATTATTTACATTTATTTCTTTCTCTTACAGCACTGAAGTGGTAAAGACCTCCCATGCAATGGTTGAAAGAAGTGATTGATTATAGGCACCTGTATTCTATTCTTGACTTTGAGGAGAATGTGTTTAATATTTCACCATTAAAGATGTTATTTGGTGTGGGTAGGATGCAGATAATCTTTCTCATGGTAAAGAGGATTCATTTTACCTTGGTCTATGAAGAGTGGGGTGTGTGTGTGTGTTTGTGTGTGTGTGTGTGTTTTGGTTGATTTTAAAATTTGGATGTAAACCAAGTGTTCTGGCACACACTTGTAATCACAGCATTTAAAGCTATAACTTTTCTTTTTTAACACTACTTTGGCTGTATCAACTGTGATTTGATGTATAAGATTTTCTGCTTATCTGTTCTAAGTATATTTTAATTTGTGTCATGACTTATTTGACGTATACATTCATTGGCTGTGCTTTCAATCTCCTAATGCCTTATACTTAAATAAGAATAGCCAACTGTTGTTGAATTCTTAGTTTGTGTAAGGAACTAGTCTTCACACTTTACATTAACATAAATTTTCATAGTAATCTTACCATGTAAAACTAGTATAACCACAGTATATACATGTGAGGCATGGGACATTGAGCATTTAAGCAGGTTTGACAGAGACCAAACAACTGAGCTGGCAGACAACATTGAAACCCAGGCCACTTGGCTCGGTAATATGACCAACACACAAACACTGCCTTCTTCTCAGTTACTGTTCTTGTTGCTGTTGTTATCATAATGAATTTTACATTGATTTTTCTACTTAATTCCACTATGTTGTTCTTGTTAGGTGTCATCAGTTCCGGTCTGACTCATAGTAAGCCTCATAGGGTTTTTGATGATTGATTGCTTCAGGATTGTTTTGGGAGTGGACTGCCATGCCCTTCTCCCATTTTTGTACTTGGGATCAAGCCCAGGGCCTCAGAGAGCACACAGCAGCATTCTACCAACTGAGCTAGTCAGAGAAAATGGCCAGCGTAGTACAGATCTTTTGAAATTTACTATGACCTACTGTGTGGCCTTGAACATGGTCAGTTTCCATGGGCAGCTTAAAGAAATGTGTGCTCTGTAATTGGGTGCCAAGTTTCCAAAGTGAGTAGTACAGTTTGAATATAAAATAGCTCCCAAGACTCATGTTTGAACTCTAGGTCCTCAGTGGGTGGTGCTGTTTTAGGAGGCTATGGAACTTTGGGGAACTGCAACCTAGCTGGTGGATGTAGGTCACTGGGGGTGGCCTTGAAGGTTTTACCCCAGCCCCAGATTCCCATAAGTGCCTTGTCTCTTTCTGTTTTGGGTTGCCATTATAAGAAAATCCTCCACCTCAGCAGCCCATGCCATCAACTTCTCAGCCACATCCTCCCTGTTGCTGTGGACTGAACCCCCAAACCGTGACCTACAATAAATAAGTCATTCTATCAGGTATTTTGTCATGGGGCACACAAGCTAACAAGTGACCAATAGCTCAAACTTGCTAGGGGCATTATTCAAATACTTCTCATCCTTACAGAGGTCTCTGTTCGTCTGATATATCTGTATTTGAGCCATGTGTGGTAAAATCTCCCACTGTTGGTGGTAGATTTGACAATGTCTCCTTATAATTCTACCGATTACAATATTATTCGAATTGTATTATTAAATAATTACACATTTAGGCTTGTCTTCTCAGTGAATTGAATCTTTGGACCTTAGGTAGTGACTCTCTTTATTTGTTATTGTTGTTAGGTGCCATCGATAGCAACCTTCATGGGATTTTCAATGGCTGATTGTTTCGGGACTGCCTTGGAGTAGATTGCCACTTTCTTGGAGTGGATTGCCACGTCCTTCTCCCTTTGTTGTGGTGCTGGGAATCAAACCTGGGACCTCAGAGACTGCAGAGTGGTGCTCTGCCAACTGAGCTAAACCCCAGCCCTCTTTATCCTTGTTGTTGTCAGGTGCTGATGGGTCCTTCTCCTAAGCCTACAGTACCTGGTGTTCCCAGGTAGTCTCCTATCTAAGTACCAAGCAGACCCAACCCTGTTTAGTTTCTGAGAGGCTCTTTATCCTTGTTGTTAGGTACCATCCAACTCACAGCAACCCTCATTGGGTTTTCAATGGCTGATTGTTCCCAGACTGCCTTGGGAGTGGATTGCCACATCCTTTTCCCTTTGTTGTGGTGTTGGGAATCAAACCCAGGACCCCAGAGAACTCAGAGCGGTGCTCTACCAACTGAGCTAAATTCCAGCCCATCTTTATCCTTAGCAATGCCTTAAAGTGGATTTCATCCAGTATTAACATGAGGACAAAGCTTCAGTTTGGCTCGTGATTACCATTTATTTAGAAGTTATATCCTTTACTTCCAATTTTTCTGTGTTACTATGTTTAGTTTATGTTTTCTTATAAATGCCATCTGTCTATTTTTTAAATGTAATTTACGCTGAAAATCTAATTTTTATCTGTTTAGTCTAAATATTTTTTATTATCACTTATGTATTTGAATTTGTTATTTTCCACCTAATTCTTTACTTTCTATGTGTTGTGTCTTATCTGCTTATTTGGACTTCTGACTTTCAGATGATTTGGGGAGGGCATGTGTTTCCCTTTCTATCTTTCCCTCCCCTAGTTTTAGTTTAGTTTATGTTCATTTTGTCTTCATCATAGCAATTTGAACATGCTCATTTAACTTACAAAATCTAAAGTTAATTATTACCTTTCCTTTCTCCCAACAATACAAGTTTAGATTGCTTTAACTCATTAACTCATCACCAGTTATACAACTGATCACCTATACAATTGTCACCCATTACCTCATTACTACTTTTTCTAATCCCCCAAATTATTATTGTTGTTGTTGTTGTTGTTAGGTGCTGTGGAGTCGGTATCCAACTCATAGCGACCCTATGTACAACAGGAGAAACACTACTGTTAGTGCTTCTCTTCTACTCATAGCATTTTCAATGATGGACTGATTTTTAGGAGTGGGTTTCTGGGTCTTTCGCCCAAGCCTACAGCATCTGGTGTTCCCAGGCAGTCTCCTATCCAAGTATTAGCCAGGTGCAACCCTGCTTAGTGCCCGAGATCTGACTGAATAGAACCCCACAGTGCTATGGCTGCAGGCAATCCCCCAAATATAGCCAACCTATTTATTATTGTGTAGAACTAGTGTTTCTTTACAGCTACTTCATTTTACCAATTTTTTTGGTAATAGTTCATTCTTGCATTTCTTTAATGATTTTCTTGTTTCTGGAGTCTTTTTTTTTTGGGGGGGGGCAGTACTTGGGAGTTGAACCCAGGGCTTGTACATTCTTTTCAAGCACTCTACCACTGGGTTGGATCCCTCCAGCCCCCTTTTTATTTTTTTATTTTGAAATAGGCTCTTGCTAAATTATGTGGGCTACCACTGGCCTCGAACTCACAATCATCCTGCCTCAGTCTCCCAAGTTGCTGGGATTATAGACAGCTGCCACCATGCCCAGCTTTTGGAGTACTTTCTTCAGAACACAATTTAATGTGGATCTGTGGTTTTTGTCTGAATATGTCTTTATTTCATGCTTAGTCTTAAAGGGTTAAGTATTAAGTATAGACTTCCTAGTTGATAGGTATTTTCTCTCAGTACTTTCAAGTTTTTACTATTAGTTTTGATTCCTTTCTTGTTGCTGAGGAAGCAGCTGTCTACCTTATAATGATTTTTTCTTTCTTTCAATAATTTTAACATGTCTGTGTTTTATTACATTATGTATAAGTATTTTTTGTCTCATTTGGGTACATTTAAACTTGCTAAATATGTGGCAGTGGATTTGTGTCACTCAACAACTCTGGAAAATTTTAACCATTGTCATTTTGAACATTCCATCTTCATGCTCTTTATATTCTGGGTATATTAGGCTAATAAGAATATCTGCTGCCTCTGCGGTTTTGATTCTGTTGATTGCTTCTTCTTCTGATTGTTTTCCGTATCATCTGTGTTGTGTGATTTATTTTATGCTTATGATTTTCAGAACATTATTTTAGTAGTTCTTTCAGGCCAGAGAGGATCTGGGTGTGCTCTGCTAGGTGCTTGGAGACCTCCATTCATGGCATCTTTAAATTGGTTCCTCTGCTTGGGCCTCTGAGTGCCTCAAAGGAGGTATAGATTCAAGCCCACAGCCATATGAAGGCAGGCTGAGGACTGGAATTCTGAAGATAGGTTTTCCCCCTCCACCCAGTGCCAAAGCTGAGACCAGTACATTTTCTCATTGTCTTCCTGGAGGGCAGTAGTGGTTTCTTATTTCATCCATGGTAGACATCACTTTTCAGAGGACTAGGTTTGTGTAGGTGTCTTTATATAACATTTGACCTGGCCTCAGCCCCTGCTACCCTCTTTGGAGTCATATCTGTCATTATATTCAGTCTCAGAGTATTTCTATTGGCTTAGCTATTCATTTTTTAAGAAATAATTTCTGTAATCCCAGCAACTTGGGAGGATAGCAGGTTTGAAGCCAGAGGCAGCCTGCATAACTTAGCGAAACTCTGTCTCAAGATAAAAAGTAAAAAATGGGCTGGGGGTGCAGCTCAGTGGTAGAGCACTTGCAAAGTACGCATGAGGCCCTGAGTTCAACCTCCAAGTACCACAAAGAAATAAACAATTCTCAAGCATATTTTTGGTGATTTTTACTGCAGGGTATTTTACAAGAATATCTAACCTATAATATTGCCAAAGATGAATGTCCCCAGCAAATCCAGCTTCCTCTTCTTGCACTACCTGAAGAGTTTTTGTTAAGTCCCTGAGGGCTCTCAGTGACTTGTTTCCCAGGACCCTTTTGGTCTTTACCTACTTGAGTTCTCATAGCATCCTAATGGCAGATTTCCCTCCTGGGCATACTTTTCTCTCAGTTTCCAGGATGCCACACTCTATGCCTTCTTCCTACTTGTCTTCTTAGCCAACTCTGCCAGTTTCCCTCTTGAGGCCACTTGAGGTTGGCATTTTCAGAAGTGACCCTGGGTCCTCTCCTCTCTATGCACTCCTTTTGGTGATTCTGTCCTTTTCTGAGTTTTAAATGGAACTCTCTTTTGGTGAGCACTCTCTATTTGCATCACAGATGTCTTCTCAAATGTCCAGATTCTTGTGTCTGGTGTTCATTTTGTCCAGTCCACTGGGATGTCTCAGCATTTTCCCAGCTAATATTTATATATATGAATGTTGGCTCTATCCCCACATCCTTCTCTTCCAAGATTCTCCTACTGGATCAGCAGCACACAGTCCACTTGCTTGTTCAAGGGCAGTCTCCTCTTTCCCACACTCAGGCTGGTCCCTCTCAAGCCCTTTGCCATCGCTCTCTGTTCTGCTTGGACCTCTCATCGCCACACCACCAGGTGGTCTAACTCTCTCCCTCTTTCTTGCTTCCTATGATCTGTGCTCCATGTAGTAGCTGGAGTAATCTTTTAAAATCATGAGTCATCTTGGTCCAAAGCTTAGAATTTAGTTTTGGCTTTACGTTGCATGTAAGCTAACAATAAAAGAAATCCTTAAAATGGCTCCTGAGGCTCTGAGTGACTTGACTCCTGTCTGCCTCCCCACTCCTATCTTTAAGGTGCTTTCCCTTCACTCACTTCTTGGCTCAGC
>VMDO01002197.1:130633-146994 GCA_007922755.1 Pedetes capensis
CTCTCTCTCTCTCTCTCTCTCTCTCTCTCTCTCCCTGGTCTTGCTATGTTTTCCAGACAGATCTCGAACTCCTGGGCTCAGATGATCCTCCTGCCTTAGCTTCTGGAGTAGCTGGGCATTACAGGCACATGCCACCATGCCCAGCTTTCTCTTGCTGTTTTTTCTTCATAGAATCCCACTTTATCTTCCTGGAATGTGCCAAAGATATTTAATTACTTATCTGACACTGTGGCAGCCTAGGGCCTGCAACATAGGGAGGTATGGTGTGCATTTGGTGATAAGATCTGTGGAGAATCACCTCCTGCCCATTCTCCACAATTCCTAAGTCCTGAGAGTACAAGCAAGCAGCAACAGGGTCACCTCAAAGCATGCAGAGCAGGTGAGGCAACTGGTTCTCATCTCTCCTGGACACTGATCTCTGAATTCAGAAGACTCATCCCAGGCCTGGCTGCCCCAGGAAAGATTGCGAGTGATCACACACCTCCCTCCTCTCACACATGGGTTCTCTACTACTGGGGATGGTAGAGGTGTACAGGTATAATGTCAATACAGTGCTAAGGCAGTTTCTCCAGCGTGGAGGGTATATTCTTAATCAGCCCTCCCATAACAAATAAGGTCGATTTCATCTGTTTCTTCTTCAAATTAACAAATTTACTCTCAATTTGTTTAAAAAGAGGGAAGAAAGCCTGGTTCTAATTTGTTCTGATACATTTATTAAATGTAATCTTCCAGTAAAAAATTCAGAGATGTTAAAAACAGCAGGAAAATATTAACATTTCAGAGTACAAAGTTTGAATCATAAAATATATTTCATGGGGCTCTCACTGAAATGGGACACAACCTCAGTGACATTCACAATTAGTTGCTAAGGAGCTCGATGTAACCCAGAAGGCCGAGTACAGGGTAACACGTCTACCTCATGTGCTGTCTTCTTGGAGACGAGATTCTGGGCTCCATCGCCCCTGAGGATTTTTTTGGCGTTCAGAGTGAGGGTTTAGAGTTCCCTCTGTCTATTCCACATTTCTTTCTTTCTTACTTTCTTGTTTTATTAAGAGTGAAGTAAGCTAATGGAAAATATTACTCACTTTTTTTCTGGATGAAAGCTTTTCCTTCCCCCACTCCTCTTGCCTTTCCCATTCTCCCCCTACCAACCCTACCAAGCAAATGCCCGGCTTGGGAGTCCCATGTGAAAAGAAGATAAAGCTCACTTTGTAATAAAGCCCTAAGGTGCTGTTGAGTGCCTTGAGATGATGCCTTAGGAAGGATTTCCTTAGACTCCAAAAGATTTATTTGCCTTGGAGAAGCAGTTAATACTGGAGTGTCTCTGGCTGTGAACAAATAAGATTCAAGGTAAAACTTCATGCTCATGCTGTAATAATTGGTCTGCTAGGGCTGCCATATGAAGTATCAGACACTGGATGGTTTAGACAGCAGAAATTTATTTTCTTATGCCTCTGGATGCCAGAAGTCTGAGATCAAGGTGTTAACAGATTGGTTTCTCCTGAGGCCTCTCTCCCTAGCTTGCAGATGGCCACCTTATCATGGTGTCTTCACAGTGCCTTCCCTCTGTGTGTGTGTCCAAATTAGCTCTTCTTGTGATGATGCTAGTCATATTTGCTTACTGCCACCCTAATGACCTCAATTTAACTTACCTCTGTAAAGACCTTATCACCAAATTCACTCATGTTCTGAGGTACTGGGGGTTAGGACTTCAGCATAGGAACTTCCAGCCCATAATACCTGTGCATATACACACTAATTTCCCCCCTTCCCATACTGTTTTTATAGGCCTCCCAAAAATTTATTTTCAGTTTTAACTTGTAGTATGCCAGGGACCAAATTATCAGGCCCTGCAATGGAGAGGTTCCCAACAGATAGGCTGATGCCTCAGCAAGGCTACAATGGCCTCTATCAGTCCTGGGAGCCCTGGCTAGCCTGGCCACAAGCCTGTCAATGGGTAGACTGGTGCATCGCAGTCAAAACAGCCCTGACTCATTTGGACGCCCTGGTGCTGTGATCAGCACCCACTCTGCTGAGAAGGACATGAATGTGCTCTGGGAGAACAGAACCCTCTGACTTTCACTCAGTCAGCAGCTCCAGAAAGATGTGGAAGCCCAAGAACCACGTGGGGTGGCAGCTTCCCTGCTGAGTGGACATCTTTGACACCCCAGTTAAAGCTGAGATAATTATGAGGTTTAGAAAAATTAAATAGAATTACCAGAGGGAGTGAAGAAGCTCTGGAGCTGACAGATGGAAGGCAAATGCCTGTGACAGGAGAAGGAGTGGAGAACATGAAATACAGCCATGGTTATTTCCCTAGAATACTTCAGACTTTTCTGGAAAATACCATGGAATGAGTAGGAAAGAAGCTGTTCTTCCTCCTGGACAAAAGCAGGTTCTCACCAAAGACAGCTGGCTCTGGGAGGGAGGCACTGGAGAAAAGTATGGCATCCGGCATCACCATGACTACCCTGTAGAGCTGTTCCTGCCCTGCCCTAGCCCGGGGGCTAATGTGTCTTTTCCACCTGTGGCAAAAATGAATTTGGTCCAGGTGGCCTCCTCCAGGCAGATGAGACACCTTGCTAGTTTGAATATCCCTACCAAAACTCATGCAGAAAATTAAACCCCATTGGAAAGCATTTGAGAGGATGGGAACTTAACAATCTATAGTATTTGTAGGTGATACTTTTGCAAGGTAATTAAGTGAGGCAATACTGGGGGTGGGTGGACAAGGACATTATAAGGAAAGGAGGAGAGACCTGAGAAAATTTGCTCTGTCTCACCATGTGATGCCTTGAACCACCTTGGGACTCAGCAAAGAGTCACCACCAGCAAGAAAGACCTTATCACCCATGATGCAGCAGAGCAGTGTAGTTCAGCATTGCCAGCTAGCTTGAGGATTTCCCCTAGTTAGGACCTCTGCTCAGGTTAAGCCAGGTCCTTGGCTTCATTGCAGAGAAGAATTTCTGGATGAGTCAGAGAGAGTGAAACAAAGTTAAAGCATTTACTAAGTACATGCTTTAGAATAAGTTTGAGCACTGAGAGGGAGAGAGAGAGAGAGGGAGAGAGAGGGGGAGAGAGAGAGAGAGAGAGAGAGAGAGAGAGAGAGAGAGAGAGAATACACAACCAAGACATGGGTATAGACTTCTCAAGAGAGAAAAGGAGGAAACAAGTGCATGGGCAGGTGTTTCCTCCAGGTTTATTAAGCCTAAGGCAGGCCCCATGTGATGTCAGGTGCCTAGGGTGACATGAGCCTCACGTTCTACCTAGAAAGGCCCCTGTCATGGATTAGGAAGGTGCCAATAAGATCAAAAGTAGTAGTTCCATTGTTTAGGTCATTCTATTGGAGGAACTTATCTTTAGTAAAGTGAGATTATAACGTGGTTCAGGAGGTACACTGTATAGGTTTACAAACAAGATAAAGGCATGAGGGAGTTACCTGGGTATGTCTCAAAGAAGCACAGAATTAGAGGGGAAAGCAAGGTCAAACTCAAAGGTTACATATATTTTGACCCTAAGCATTGTTGTTGTTGTTAGGTGCCTTCCAGTCAGTGTCTGACTCATAGTGACCCTATGTATAACAAGTGAAACACTATTGTCAGTGCTTTTCTGCTATTCATAGGGTTTTCAATGGCTGATTGTTTCTGGGAGTGGGCTGCCGCGTCCTTCTCCCAAGCCTATAGCACCTGGTGTTCCCAGACGGTCTCCCAAGCCTGATAACCAAGCCTGATCCTGCTTAGCTTCTGAGACCTGATGATATCAGATGCTACAGTGGTACGGCTGCAGGTGATGCCAAGCATGGTTTATTACTATTTTAACATTTTCATTGTTTCAAATGTCTCTCAAAAATAATGTCTCTATCCAGGCAGTCTTCACAGCACTTTTCCTGGTAGTTGTGTCAAAGTTTATAATTCTCAGATGGCGCAATTCAAACCACATCCTGGGGTGGAAACTCTTTCCCTTTTCATGTCCCCCAAATTTCCCTGCCTTTCTATCCTCCCTCAACCTCACCAGATGTGACTGTCTAGTTTTGAACTTCCCAGCCTTCAGAACTATGAGCTGAATGAACCCTTTCTCTTTATTAATTATTCAGTTTGTGGTATTCAGCTATAGCAACAGAAACAGATTAAGACAGTCCTCAAGGAGCATTTCTCTTGAATAAAGTACAGGTGTCTGGCAGATGGGATCTCAGGGACAGAGCTGGGCAAACCCTAGTCTCTTGCTTGGGGGAGCAAAGACAGCACATTTGGTCTGACTTGGGGATTAAGGGAGATGACAGAGCTTTAGTCTAGGAAGAAGGGTGTGGCTTCAGCCCTTTCTCTTCTGAGCCTGAGGCCACAGGCCTGCAGTGCACTCTGGATTTTCTCCTCTTCCTTTTCCTGCCCCCACATTCCTGCGGCTGAGTGTGGTGGGCCCAGGAAAGTCTCCTTTTCCCTTAACCAAGGCACTTGGTCCTTGTGACAATGGCTCTTTCTGTGCTGGGCTGATTAAAGGTTTGCTTCGTGTTCTTTGGGAGAGCTCAAGTCAGCTCTTAGGTTTGATCTCCGCAAGCTCCTGGGAAGGCTAGGGATGCCAGGACCTGCCAGATTGCATCATTCAACAACCCAGGCTGTAGAAGCTGGGCCGAGTTTCTGTGAACCATTTCATACCTATTCTTCTTGCAGCTATGGGTGTTATCATTAGCTATTTTCAGAAACACAATAAATGAGTGCAGGTCCTCAAATGAAGATATCTGCCTTGCATCCAAGATGTCTGTGGGGCTCCCTCCACTGGTACAGAAATTCCCACCCAGGAAGGCTGACCCTGACCCTTCTGCCTGAAATAGCTACTCTACCTACCATGTTCTTGCTCCATCCTCTCACTTTGATCTTTTTCCTAGCATATCTTTTTTTTTTTTTTTTTTTTTCAGTACTGAGGGGCTGAACCCAGGGCCTCAATCATAGATAAGTGCTTTACCACTGAGCTGTACCCCAGCCTCTTTTAAATTATTTATCTTGAGACAGGGTCTTGCTAAGTTGCATAGGCTGCCTCTGGACTCAAACTTGTAATCCTCCTGCCACTGCCTCTCAAGTAGCTGGGATTATAGACATGAATCACCAGGTTGGACCATGTCATTTTTTTATAATTGTATATCAATGCTATAGTCTACTTTAATTTTTTTATTTGCTGAGTGTTAGCCTCTTCTAGACTGTAACTTCATGACAGCACAGACTTTATCTCATTCACTGCTGCATCCCCAGCATTAAAACAGAACCTCACATATTGTGGGAGCCCAATATAGTATTTGCTAGCTGACTGAATGAAAGAACTTGTGTGGGAGGTGGTGGAGCAAGTAGAAGAAAAGTATTCTCCAGCAATCATCTTTCTACAGAAACTTTAATTTGAACAACCATCCTTCCAGGAACATGCCTTCACATGAGCTAAGGACGCCAGGTAAAAGATCACTGCATTGGGTTTTTGCATAATAATAATAATAAAAGACACATTGAGGATTGTAGTATAAACAGTTTTGCTCAAGTCACCTCTACCTCAACTTCAGGAAGCAGTCTGGAAAGAGGGGTTATCTACTTGGGGTAAGGGGACAGAAGTAAGCATAAGATTTTTACTTCAAGTCAGTACCATGCCTGTCACAGAAACACTCAGCACTGAGGGGAACTCCACAGCCCCTAACCCTAGACCAGGACCTGTTTCTGGAGCTCGTAGACCCAATTCAGTGCCAGAGAGGAACGCACAATCCCAGCAGGATGGACTCAAGTTCCAGCCCACATCATTGCTGGCTAACTGTCATGGCCTTGGGCCTCAAATAAACCTCAGCATCAGGCACATGTTGAATCCACCTGCCTTGGGAATGCCAGAATGCTCTGCTGGTCTCAGTGGCTAGGGACTTAGGGTGGGTCCCAGTGCCACACCAACCTTGGCAGCCATGGAATTCCAGCTGAGTGGTTTTCAGCTTAGAAAACACCCTAGCACTACAATGGCTGAAGTGGTCACAGGCTTAGGAACCCCACAATTTGAGCCATCCTGAATATCTGGATAGGCTTTGTTATTCAAGGACACTTTCTAACAAAGCCAGACCACAAAGGTTAGATTAGGCAACTATGTCAACTTGTGTTGACTTTTGGCCATGAGGATTAAGATCAATTGCAGAATCATGGTGTCACCAAATTGGCAAAATAAGATGCCAGTGAGTGACCCTAAAAGACATGGAGATGGAAGAATTGCCTGGCAGAGAATTAGAAATAGCTATTTTAAGGAAGCTCAGAAAATTTAAACAAACAAACAGAGCAACAATTCAGAAATTTATTAAAGAAATTTAGCAGAAGTTGAGCCAGACATGGTGGCATGCACCTGTAACCCCAGCAACTCAGGCAGTGTAGCCAGGAGGATCTCAAGTTTGAGGCCAGAGGCAGCCTGCATAACTAAGACCTAGTCTCAAAATGAAAAGTAAAAAATGGGCTGGGGAGCACAGCCCAGTGGTAGAGCACTTGCAAAGAATGTATGAGGCCCTGGGTTCAACCTCTCAGTACAGAAAGAAAGAAAGAAAGAAAGAAAGAAAGAAAGAAAGAAAGAAAGAGAGAAAGATTTAACAGAGGTTGAAATATATATATATATAAAAGAAATTCTGAAGCTGAAAAATATAATAAACCAAAATTTACAAATGCAAATGAGAGCATCAATAGCAAAATTGATAAAGCAAAAGAAAATCTGTGAAGTTGATGACAGGTTAACTGAAAAAGTTAACATGAGGAGAAAAAAGAATGAAGAAAGCTTGTAAGATAACATCAAAAGAACAAATATATGGGTCATTGGTGTTTAAGAGGTAGTAGATAAAAAGAAAAGGAAAAGAGTATATTCAAGAAAATAATAGCAGAAAACTTTCCAAACCTGGAGAAAAATATGAATATTGAGGTATAGGAAAGTCAAATGTCTCCAATCAAATTCAATCCAAATAAGAGACCCTTACAACAAATAATAGTCAAAATGTTAAAGATCAAACACAAAGATTATCCTGGAAGCAGAAAGAACAAAGAAGTAAATAACTTATAAGGGAATCCTATACACCCAAAAGCAGACTTCTCAGCAGAAACCTTATAGAACAAGTGAGACTGGAGTGATACTTTTTAATTTTTTTTTTTCTTGTGGTACTGGGGGTTGAACCCAGGGCCTCGAGCTTGCATGCTTTGCAAGTGCTGGTCCACTGAGCTGCAGCCCCAGCCCTTTTTTTTTTTTTTTTTTTTTTTTTTTTTTTTTACTTTTTGAGACAGGGTCTCACTAAGTTACACAGACCGCCTCTAGTCTTGAACTTGCGATCCTCCTGCCTCCACCTCCCAAACCACTGGGATTACAGGTGTGGGCCACCGTGCCTGGTGGAGTGATACATTTAACATGCTGAAAAAAAAAAAAAAGAAAAACCTTCCAGCAAGAATATTGTGTGCAGTAAAGCTATATTTCAGAGATAAAGGAAGATAAAGACTTTTCCAGACAAACAAAAGCTGAAGAATTTAGTGCCACTAGGCACAGTGCACAAGTAAAAAAGGAAGTATTCAAGCTAAAAGGAAAGAAGACTAATAACATTAAAATATATGAAAAGTATATAACTCACTGGTAAAAGTAAGTACATGGTCAAATTCAGAATACTCTAATAATGTAATAATGGTGTGTTAATTACTTGTATCTTTAGTATGAAGTTAAAAGATAAGACTTTATAACAATTATTTAAGAGATAGTCAATATAAAAAGATATATTTTGTGACATCAAAAATTTGAGATGTGAGGTGTAGTGGCAATAAGTTATAGTTTTTCTTATTTTCCTTTCTTTTTAGCTATCAAAGTTAAATCACCAGTTTAAAATAACTATTATAACTATAAGATATTTTTATAAGCTTCTTGATAACCACAAAGTAAAAATTTATAATAGCCACACTAGAAATAAAAAGGAATCAAAATGTACTACCAGAGAAAATCATTTAACCACAAAGGAGGACAGGAAAAAGGAACAAAGGATCTATAAAACAACTTGAAAACAATTAATGAAATGGCAGTTGTTTTTGTTAGATGCTGTGGAGTCTGTCCAACTCATAGTAACCCTATGTACAACAGAACAAAAAACTCCCTGACATTATGTCAGTGCTTCTCTGCTATTCATAGAGTTTTCAATGGCTGATTGATTCAGGATTATTTCAGAAGTGGGTTATTACATCCTTCTCCAATTTTTGGGGTGCTGGGAATCGAACCCAGTGCTTCAGAGAGTGCAGAGGAGCAATCTACTAACTGAAATAAACCCCAGGCCCAAATGGGCAAAAGTCCTTACTTGTTAATCATTACCTTAAATATAAATGGATTAAATTCTCCAATTAAAAAACATGCAGTAGATGAATGGATTTAAAAAGAGACTCAACAATATGCTCCTTGTAAGAGACTTCTTTTGAGCTGGGTGAGGTGGCACATGCCTATAATCTCAGCAACTCAGGAGGTGGAGGCAGGAGGATCGCAAGTTCGAGACCAGAGGCAGTCTGCATAATTTAGCGAGACCCTGTCTCCAGAAAGTAAAAAAAAAAATGGGCTGGAGGTGCAGCTCAGTGGTACAGCACTTACAAACCATGCAAGCACAAGGCCCAGGGTTCAACCCCCCAGGACACAGAAAGAGAGAGAGAAAGAGAGAGAGAAAGAGAGAAAGGCTGACTTCTTTTACTTTTAAGGATACATATAAATTGAAGATGAAGGAATGAAAAATGTTCCATGCAAAGATAGCAGGAGTAGCTATATTTACATCAGATAAAATAGGCTTAAAGTCAAAAACTGTGAACAGAGACAGATATGATAAAGGGGTCAATTCAGCAAGAGGATATAAAAATTGTAATATATATTGTTGTAAAATAGGAGAAGCTATAAATATAAAGCAAATATTAATAGATTTAAAGGAGCTGGGCATGCTCATGGATGCTTGTAATCTCAGTAATTGGGATCATGCATTCTAGGCCAGTCTGGGCTACATAGCAAGATCCTATCTTAAAACAAAATGAACAAAAAATAGATAGATATAAAGGGAGATTTAGAGGTTGATCAATAATAGTAGAAGATGTCAACCCTCCACTTTTAGCAACAAACACATCCACCAGACAGAAAAATCAACAAAACCCCATAGGATTTAACCAGCACTGTAAGACAAATGGACCTAACACATTTATAGAACATTCCATCCATCAGCTAAAGGATACACATTCTTCTCAGCAGCACATGGAACATTTCTCTATGGTAGATTATATGCTAGGCGATGAAACAAGTCTTAGCAAAAAATTTAAGAAGCTCAAAATCATGTCAAGCATTTTTTCTGACCACAATAGCATAAAACTAGAAATCAATAACAAGAGAAATCTTGGAAAATCTACAAATACATGGAAATTAAACAACATGCTGCTGAGCAATCAATGGGTCAATGACAAAATTTTCAAAACTTTCTGAGACAAATGAAAATGGAAACACACCATGCCAAAACCTATGTTTACAGTTTACAGTTTTAATGAAAAATAAACACCTACATCAAAAATGCCTACAGCCGTAGCCCTGTGGCATCCGATCCCGTCAGATCTCAGAAGCTAAGTAGGGTCTGGCCTGGTTAGTACCTGGATGGGAGACCACCTGGGAACACCAGAAGCTGTAGGCTTGGGAGAAGGACCTTGCAACCCCCTCCCAAAAATCAATTTGCCATTGAAAACCCTATGAACATCAGAGAAGCACTGACAATAGTGTTTCCCCTGTTGTACAGAGGGTCACTGTGAGTCGGATACCGACTCAAAGGCACCTAACAACAACAACAACATCAAAAATGAAGGTGGGAGGAAAATTGGAGTAAAGAAAAATAAATGAGGATTAAACTTAAACAATTTAATGTTGCTTCTCAAGGAATTAGAAAAACAAGAACAAACTAAACCTAAAATTAATAGAATGAAAGAAATAATAAATATTAGAGTAGAAGTAAAATAGAGGCTAAAAATACAAAAGATCAATGAAGTAAACAATTGGTTTTTCAAAAGACAAAATTGACAAACTTCCAGCTGGATTAAGTAGGAAAAAAGAGAAAAGGACCCAAATAAATGAAATCAGAGTGAGAAAGGAGACATTACAATGGATAACACAAAAATATGAAGGATCGCAAAAGGCTATCATGAACAATTATATGTCAACAAACCCCAAAAAATTTAAAAAAGGATAAATTTCTGGATGTATACACCTACCAATATTGAAGAAATAAAATAGAAAAATCTGAACATACCAGTAATAATAAGGAGATAGAATCATTAGTGACATGTCCTCTATAAAAAGGAGCCATAAAAAGGAGCCTTACTGCAGAATTCTGCCAGATATTTAAAGAAGTAATAACAATTATTCCTAAGCTTTTCCAAAAAACATTTAAAAGGTAATTCTTTCAAACTTATTCTAGGGGACAAGTATCAGCCTAATAGCAAAACCAGGAAAGGACAGCTCCCCACCTATACGCTCACATACACAGAACTACAGGCTAGTACCCTGATGTATCTGTAGGGATATAAAAACCCTAAACAAAATCCTACCAAACCAAATTTAATGCCACATTAAAAAGATCATTCACAGGAGCTGGGCATAGTGGCCTATGTCTGTAATCCCAGCAGTAGGGAGGCTGAGGCAAGAGGAGCAATGAAAGTTGGAGGCAAGCCAGGTTTACATAGTGAGTTCCAGGTCAGCTTGGGTTATACAGCAAGACCTTGTCTCAAACAAACAAACAAACAAAAATCATTCACCATGACCAAGTGGGATTCATCACAGGGATGCAAGGATAGTTCAAAATATGCAGTTCAAGAAATGTGATATACATCACATCAACAGAATGAAGAACAACGAGAAAAATCATTGCTATAGATTGTATAGAGAGCACATCCCTCTCCCCAGTGACCTGCATCCTCTGACTAGGCCCCATCTCCTAAAGTTACACCACCTCCCAAAATATCACCATGAGTTGGGGACCAAGGATTCAATACAAGAACCTATGGGGGACATTTCATTCTTAAATTATAATGGCCCAGAAATTAATCCATGCATTTACAGGCAAAAGGTATTTGGTAAAATCCAACATCTCTTCATGACCAAAACTGAAGAAATTAGGTATAGAGGGAGTGCACCTCAATTCAATAAAGACTACATACTCATAGTAAACATACTGAATGGGGAAAAGTTGAAAGGTTTTCCTCTAAGATCTGGAACAAAAAAAGGATGCCCACTTTCACCACTTCTTTTAGATCAATCTTGCAAGAGAAAGAAATAAATTTCATTCAAATTAGAAAGAAGAGACTTAAATTATACCTGTTTGCAAATGACGTGGTCTTATGTATAGAAAACCCTTAAGTCTCCACTAAAAAATCCTTAAGTCTCCACTGAAAACTCACAAGTAATTTCGTCAGATTTTCACACACAAAATCAGCATACAAAAGCATTTCTATATGTTAATAACAAGTTATCTGAAGAAGGAATCAAGAAAATAATCTCCTTTAAATAAGCTACAAAAATTACATAGGAATAAATTAAAGGCAATGAAAATATTCTTTGCAGAAAATTATAAAATATTCATGAAAGCAATTGAAGAAGAAATAAAAAAGGAAAGTTAGCTTGTGTTCTTGAATCAGAAGAATTAATATTGTTAAAATGTCTGTACTATCCAAAGTGATTTACGTATTTAATATCATTCTTCAAAGAAATAGATGAAATTATGCTAAAATTCATATAGAACCACAAAAGACCCTGAATATCCAAAGCAATCTTTACCAAAAATGTTAAAGCTGGAGGCATCACATAAGACAACAAATCGATAGTAAAACAGAAAGATACTGACATAGAAACAGACATCAACTAGTGGAACAGAATAGAGAATCCATGGGTTAGTCAGACTTTTCATTGCTAACCAAATATCTGACAGAATCGCTTAAAGGAGGAAAGCTTTACTTTGGCTCAGGTTTCAAAGGTGGTTAGCTGGCTCCATTACTTTGGGCCTGACACAAGCATGAACATCATGGCAGTGGGTGCACGTGGAGGAGGATGATGTTCACTTCATGGAAGACAGGAAGCAGAAAGGGACTGAGGACTAGGTATAATTTTCAAAAGCACATCCCTCTCCCCAGTGACCTGCATCCTCTGACTAGGCCCCATCTCCTAAAGTTACACCACCTCCCAAAATATCACCGTGAGTTGGGGACCAAGGATTCAATACAAGAACCTATGGGGGACATTTCATTCTTAAATTATAATGGCCCAGAAATTAATCCATGCATTTACAGGCAAATAATTTCTGACAAAAGTGCCTAAAACACACATTGGGGAAAAGACAGTCTTCTCATCAAATGATATTGGGAAAACTGGGTATCCACATGGGAAAGAATAAAATTAGACACTGCTCTTTCACCATATATGTATTAGTCAGCTGTCATCACTGTAGCAGAAAAACCAACCCAAATAAACTTATGGAGGAAAAGGTGTATTGGAAGCTAACAGCGGATCAATCAATAAGGGTGGCAGGACAAGAATGGTGGCAGTTGCAGCACTGTGGCAGTGGCAGCAGATGACCTCACAGAATTGCAGGGCAGGCAGCAGAGAGAGACCAGAGCTGTAGTTCTACATAAAGAAAATTCCAAAGGCCCACCCCAAGTGACCACTTTTGCAAAGCTGAGTCCCACCTTTCAAAGTTCCATACCCTCCACAAACAGTACCAGCAGCTGAGGCCCAAATATTCAAACACATAAATTTTGGGAGACATTAAAATTTAAGCCATAATATCCCTGGCAGCACAGCAGAGAGGTACAACTCAGTGTAGGCACCTAGTTGGGACCTCCATTCAAGTTAAGCCAAGTCTTTGGCTTCATCACAGAAAAGAATTTCAGGACAAGGCAGAGAGAGTAAAGCAAAGTTATAGAGTTTACTAAGTACATGCTGTAGAATCCATGCAGGCATGCTGAGGGAGAGAGAGATAGACATCCAAGACATAGACAAGACTTACCAAGAGAGAGAAGAAGAAGAAGCCAAAAAGAGATAGTGGTGCACACGTTCCCTCCAGTTTCATTTAACCTAGGGCATTCCCCATCTGATGTTAGGCCTGCGTGCCCAGCTCTGGCACTTATTGTGATGTGAGCCTATAAAGGCTCCTGTCATAGACTTGGGAGGTGGCAATATGATCAACAGAATATACTCCATTGTTTAGATTTTTCTATGGAAGGAATTTCCTTTTAGTAAAATGAGATTATATATTGTATAAGTTTAAGAAAAGAATCATAAGGGAGTTGCCTAGGCACATCTCAAAGGAGCACAGAATTACAGAGGAGAAGGCAAAACTTAAAGGTTACATACATTTTGACCCCAAGCATGGCTTATTGCTATTTTAATATTTTCATTATTTAAAATGTCTCCCCAAAAATAATGCCTCTACACAGGCAGTCTTCACAGTGTTCTTCTTAGTAGTTATGTCAAAGTTCTTCAGTCTCAGACAGTGAGATCAAACCAGATCCTGAAGTGAAAACTCTTTCCCTTTCCATGTTCCCCAAATTTCCCTGTTTTTCTATCCTGCTTCAATAACACTCTATCCATGGGTACCTCATAATGCAAAATGCATTTAATCCAACTTTAAGAGTCCCCTTAAATCTTAACAGTCTGAACTGTGTTCAAAAAGTCAATTCCAGAGTCTCCACTGAGACTCAAAGGAAACTTAGCTGAGGGTCCCTGCAAAACAAAACAAAACAAAAAGTTATATGCTTCCAATATATGATGGCACAGAGTAAGCATTTCCATTTCAAAAGAGGAATCTGGAAAAAGGGAGGAAAGCAGAGTCTACAGCAAGACCAATATCCTACAGGACAAACAAAATCTGTCAGTTCAAGTCTGGCATCTGGTATATGCAACATCATCTGGCATCTGCAATCATCTGAGCTCAAACAGGCTTGTGTGGCTCTGCCTCTGTGGCCTTGCCATTTGCAGCACAAATAGCCCTCCTAATCTTGATCTATTTTTTGCCAGCAAGTTCCCTTGGCAGATGCTTCACATTGCTGGCATCTTGGGGTCTCCAATGATGCTTAGGCTCCACCCACAAAGTTTCCCACATCAATCTTCCAAGGGATCGCTGAAGAGCATTCAACCATGGTACACATTGCCTGGCCTTACAGGAAACCTTAGTAGCAGCCTCCATAGCCCCTAACTCTTGAATTCTTCATGCCTGCAAAACCTGCACATGTTGTTGTTGTTAGGTGCCATTGAATCGTGTCTGACTCATAACCACACTTACAGGGTTTTCAATGGCTGATTGTTTCGGGATTGCCTTGGGAATGGATTGCCACATCCTTCTCCCATTTTTGTGGTGCTGGGAATTGAACTCAGGACCTCAGAGACTGCAGAGCTGCGCTCTACCAACTGAGCTAAATCCCAGCCACCTGCACCACATAGACATTGCCAAATCTTGCAGCTAACTAGAGAGATAGGTTCAGCCTTTTGAACAATACCTTCAGTGGTGCCCTCTGTATGCCCAAGCTGAGAAATCATTTTCTAGCACAGCCCCTCCCCAGCAGGACATCCTAGATATATTTATCTTTCAGACTCCTTTCAAATGGATTTTTTGTGTCCCACCTTGTGGTCTTAGATGGGAGAGGTCTGGCTCATTCCTCTGCCTCCAGGCTATCTTTATAATTCTCTTTAATGGTGCTTATCTCTTTAATAATTATGGCTTCCTTGCTGGAACCCAGCCTTGTTCATAGTAACTTTAGAAAAGCCCTCACCACTCTCGCTTCTTGTCCTTTAAACTGCACATTTTGCATATGCTCCCGTTCTTCCATTTTCTCTGTTTTTCCATAAGTCTGGCTGAAGGCAGCAAGTAGCAACCAACATATGCCTCCAATATCTTGTTGCCCTCATGATATTTCCTTCACCAATCTAATTAGTTTATAACTTTTAAATTCAGCCTCACTCAAATCATTAAGGCATGGGCAAAATGCAGACAATTTCCTTGCTAGACTATAACATGGATTGCTTCTCATCCAGTGTCCAATATAGCCCTTATTTTCTTCTAAAACCCTATGAGCCCCATCTGCATTTCTATCAGCAGCAGTGTTCTAGTCTTCCTTACTCTCACCAGAACAGCCCCTTAAGCCCCCCGGGGCTTCCTTCACCCACTTCTCCAAAGTCTTCCAAACTTTTCCTAGAAACAAGTTCCAAAGGCCCAAGAACCACATAGTTAGGTTTCTGCACAGCAACAACCCACTTTCTGGTATCAATTTTCTGTATTAGACAGTTGTCATTGATGTACCAGAAAAGCTAACCCCAACAAACTATGGGGGCAGAAGTCTATGGGAGCTCACAGATGATTAGCCCATAAAGGCAGTGGGACAGGCATGGCAGTGATGGTGGCAGCTGGGCCTGTAGCAGACAACTTTGTGGCATCACAAGGCAGATGCCATACAGAGTCCAAAGCTGTGGGTCTGAGTGGAAACCCTCTGCAGGCCTGCCCCCAGGGACCACTTCTGCAAAGCTGAGTCTCACCTCCCAAATTTCCACGACCTCCACAAACAGCACCACCAGGTTGGGATCAAACATTCAGACCTATGACCTTTAGGAGACATTCAGATTTAAATCATAACAATATATAAAAATTAAGTAAAAATTGGTTAAAGACAAACATGAGACCACAAACTATGGAACTACTAGTAAACCACCTATTTAGTTCAACTGCCCACTTACTGATAAGATTATTTGAGACTTTTTGGTGTTTAATTTTTTGAGTTCTTTGTATATTTTAGATATTAATCCCCTGTTAGATATGTTATTGTTGTTGTTGTTAGGTACCATCGAGTCGGTATCCAACTCATAGCGACCCTCATAGGGTTTTCAATGGCTGACTGTTTCGGGATTGCCTTGGGAGTGGATTGCCAGGCCCTTCTCCCATTTTTGTGGTGCTGGGAGTTGAACTCTGGACCTCAGAGACTGCAGCGCAGTCCTCTACCAACTGAGCTAAATCCCAGCCCCTGTTAGATGTAGAGGAGGCAAATTTTTCTTATTCTATGGGCTAATAGATGGCTCTCAAAAGAAGAAACACAAATGGCCAATAAACATATGAAAAAATGTTCAGCATCATTAGCCATCAGGGAAATACAAAGCAAAACTACAGTGAGATACCATTTCACCCCAGTCAGAATGGCTAGCATCAGCAAAACAGACAACAAATACTAGTGAGGATGAAAGTAAAAAGGAACCCTATCATACTGCTTGTGGGATTGCAAACTGGTATGTTGTTGTTGTTGTTGTTAGGTGCCGCCAAGTCGGTATCTGACTCATAGCGACCCTCTGTTCAACAGGGGAAG
>VMDO01002197.1:147094-176098 GCA_007922755.1 Pedetes capensis
TATTGTCAGTGCTTCTCTGCTGTTCATAGGGTTTTCAATGGCAGATTGATTTTTGGGAGGGGGTTGCCAGGTCCTTCTCCCAAGCCTACAGCTTCTGGTGTTCCCAGGTGGTCTCCCATCCAGGTACTAACCAGGCCCGACCCTGCTTAGCTTCCGAGATCTGACGGGATCGGATGCCACAGGGCTACAGCTGCAGGCGCAAACTGGTATAGCCATTATAGAAATCAGTATGGAGTTTCCTCAGAAAACTAAAAATAGAACTGCAAAATGAGTGTATACCATGCTTAGGTATACACTCAAAGGAATCCAAGTCATCATACATAGAGACACCTGCAGCCATGCTCATTGCAACACTGTTCACAATTATAAAGATATGGAATCAGCTAAGATATCCATCAACAGATGAATGGATTTTAAAATGTGGTATATATACACAATGGAATATTATTTAGCCATGACAAAGAATGAATCATGTCATTCACACCAGGGATCATCATTTTCATAGAAATAAGCCAGTCTCAGAAAGACAAATACTACATGTTCTCACTTATATGCAGAAGCTAAATTCATCCTAAAGTGAAAAAAATATATATCTCTATATATTTAAATGCAAGACTGGAGGGATGAATTTAGAGAGGTGAGGGGATTCACAGGAGGGGGATGAAAGCAACAAGGGGGTGATGATGAGGGAGAGAACAAGTGCAAAATACATGATTCAACTGTATGATAATCTCATAATAAAACTCATTATAATGCTAATTATAATGCTAATTAAATGACAATAAAAATAAAAATAAACTATTTCATATATATATATATATATGTATATATATATATATATGAATAAAAGAAACTAGTCTGGGCCTCCCTAGCCTATTCTTTTCTTTTTATTAAAACAAAATTTTTATTGGTAACTTTTAATGTACAACTTAATGGGTCTTGTTATGACATTTCCATACACTTGTTTTATTGTACATTGCTCACGTTCCTCCTTAGCCTCTCATGACTCCCTTTCCCTCTCCCTCCCTACCAATGGTCCCCCTTCCACTTCCATGTCTTTTTGTGAGTCTATCTATATATGTACATCCCGATTTTACTGTAAGGACACCATACGTATTTCTTTTCTCCATTACCCTTTCTTCTTGCCCCCTCCCCCCTTATTTTAGTCCATTACCTTTCCCTACTTAGGTCCTGTCTGCTTTCATGACCTATATGATATAATAATGAATATATAATGAAGTCTAACATCCACACATGAGAGAAAACATGCAAAGTTTATCTTCCTAGGTCTGGCTTACTTGGATTAAAATGATGATCTCTAGTTCCATTCTGAAAAAATTCTACAGTGGATACATTGTTAGTGATTTCAGGAGGTGGAAAGCCATGTGCTACCCACCACCACCCTGACACACAGGCACCACCCTGACACACAGGTTAGACTTCTGCTTCCTCTCCCGTGTCATGTTCAGCTGCCCAAAAGCCTGGTGAGGACTGTCAGCCGTGTTGCCTTAGGTCTCAGGGATCCCTGCGATTCTGGAATCATCACTCAGTTTAATGTGACTTTCAGACTGGAGGAGGAGTTCAACGCGGAGTTCTACCACCTACAAGCGAAACAAGTTATATTGCATTTGAAGACCTAGTATAAGACATCTTTCTGTTGACAGGACTCTGCGGCTTGCTCTCTGAGAGACTGTTGGTGTCTGTTTGCTGGTTCTACTGTTGAGTAGATTATTGTTCCTGTCATTTTAAAGCTTTGATGGCCTGGTTTCCAGGGAAGTGTCAAAAGCAGTAAAAAACCTGTTGTCCTCCCCACTAAGGGCAGACACCAAAGCAACAGGCTCAGAAAAAGTACTTTGTTGCTTCAACCCTATATATTTTGAATGTTGTTGGCAGTTGTGCTTTTCAGGTGTAACTGCTTCTTCTCAACACTGAGATTGTGGACTTGGGGTTCATCTTTTTCCACATCAGAATTTGAGAGATGATTCTAGAACATTCCATGACAGTCCCTAAGCCTCACTTTCTTCATCTGTAAAATGGGAGCAATGCCCACATCACAGAGCTGCTGCTGTGAGGGTGAAAAGGCTGTGAAGTACATGAAGTTTGTGTGAAGCCTTCGGTGAAGTACCTGGCTTTTCATGAACGCTCCATGAGTGGTAGAATCAGAATGATGAAATGAGTCAGCTCTGGCCTTGGGGTGGGGGGAGCACGAGGCTTGAGTGTGTTTAGTTAGAGCCTGATTTCATGTGGTTTGCCTGAGAGGCAGGCTTTGTTTGTGGTTATGGGGTGGTGGTTGGGGAGGTTCTATCAAACTTCTTCAGGTTGAAAAAGTTACTGATTTACTTATCTACAAATGCTGTTGCTATTGTTAGGTGCCATCGAGTCGCATCCGACTTATAGCAACCCTCATAGACTTTTCAATGGCTGATTGTTTCGGGATTCCTTTGGGAGTGGATTGCCACATCCTTCTCCCATCATCTACAAAAAGAATCAGTTAAACCTTATGGAGATGAAGGGTTCCGATGGTCTGTGGAGACTTCTTTGCTTCTGATTACTGCAGATGGTGAAACTGTCCAGTCATGAAGCTGATGGGGAACGGGGAAGATGCACCCAGCATTAGAGGGTGGTACTCCAGAAAAGAGTAGGACCCATGTGCACAGGTTTTTCAGGGCTCTCCATAGGTCTGCAGCCATGGCACCCTGACGGCCGATCTCACCTGACCTCAGAAGCTAAGCACGGCCTGGTCAGTCCTTGGATGAGAGACTGCCTGGGAATTCCAGGTGCTGCAGGCTAGGGAGAAAGACCTGAAATCCACTCTTGAAACAATCCACCACTGGAAACCCTATGAATAGCAGAGAAGCACTGACAATAGTCCCAGTCATGGCACAGAGTTGGGGACTGTTTCCTTCTGTTGTACATAGGGTTGCTATGAGTTGGACGACAAGGGTCACAGAATCCTGGATATTTTTAGAAATGAAGGGGTCCCCCAGGCATTAAGGGTCCCGGGGGATCCAGGTGTATGACTGTCCTGTGACCACCCTACTATGACCTACCATATCCCATGTGGCTTGAAAATTTTAATAGGGCAAAAGCTTGTCATTCTCTATTCAGAGCTAACATGCTAACTGCAAACGCTCCTAGGAGGAGTAATGAGACAGTCACTTCTGATATGACTAACAGGCTAGAATGAGTTGTGGAACCAGATCTGGACAGTGGGCAAGATTTTGAAGATTTCATGGGGGGAACTATGAGCTGAAAGAGAACAGGGAGGTTTTGGAAGAAGGGTCTGAGGCCAAAGACTAACTTTGTTTCCTTCATCGTTTTGGCTGGGCCTGAACCTACATTCTCTTGATCAACCAGTTCTTTAGTTTATGTGTAGAAAGAGCTAATGTTTTTTAAAAATGAGTGGGCTACTGCCATTTAAATAGAATTTCAGGAAGACAAGAAGGAGGCAGAGGAGGAAGAGGCAGAGGAGGAGGAGAAAGAGGAAGAGGAGTAGCTGGAGGAGGAAGAGGTGGAGAAGTAGCTGGAGAAGGAGGAGTAGCTAGAGGAGAAGGAGCAGCTGGAGGAGGAGGAGGAGAAGTAGAAGAGGAAGAAGGAGGAGGAGGAGGAGGAGGAGGAGGAAGGGAAGATACTAGCCAGAATATTAACATATGATGCAGAGTAATAATAATAAGATGCAAAGTGGCAATTTAAGATTTTTGTGTGGCCTCCCAGGAATTTTCATAGGTCTATTTGCCAGTTTTTAGAAGGATTGTCTGGGGGTAGAGGAAAGCATCATTCTCCTGTATATGGTGGCATATAATCACTAATATCTTGACATGTATTAGAATTTATAAGATTTTGAGGAGAGATAGAAAATTTGTATATTTTTAAAAACCTTTTAGAAAAATATGACATGACTATTTTAAAATGTTTTTACTACTAATGAAGGCAACATCCAAAATAGTATTTGTGAACCAAATGCTAATGTGATAGGTCAAAATTTCTTACAGTGATTATTCTATTAGGAGATATATGGCTATTTTATTATTTCAATTTTCTGTATTTTTTAATTTTAAAGAAAATATTAGTGCTGTATAATGATGTGGTTGCAAACTTAAAATACTTTTGTTTTTCTTCTGCAATAGGGTTACATGATGGAAAACCGAATCTCAGGTCTAAAGTGTGACACAGATGTGTTTGTAACTTTTGAAGGTGACAATGTTGTTATGCTTCAGGTAAGATTCAGGAAATGTTTATTCATTTTAAACAGCATAATTTTCAAGATCAAGAGTTATCAAAAAATCTGAAGTGTTTCTTATGCTTTCTCTTTATCTGTGTCTTTATTTAATTGGGAGGTATTTTTTGTTTGGCACTTGATATTTGCAGTAGCTGAAGGATTAAATTATAACTCTTTTAACTTTTCTTTCATATTGAATTATATCTTTTTGGTTTCAAAAAATTACTTTTACATACTGAGTCAGATTCTTTTACTAGAAAGGCTATTCCAAAAGGGTATGTAAGCCTCCTAAGGCAAACAGCAAAAAACATGAAAAGCTAATTTACTAAAGGAGAACAACTGATCAGTCTCACTAGTGATCAAAGAAATGCATATCAGGACAAATTGCAATAGTGCTTTCTTTTCTCTGTGAAGTTGGCTCTTGTCTGAAAGCACCCTGAAGTCCCATTGTCAGTGAGGGCACAGGGGGAGCTCTTGCATGTTGCTATTGGATTGTGTGTAATTCTACCCCTGGGACTCTATCATAAGGTAATAATCCTAAATACAGAAAAACCTTTAAGGCAGAGTCTCACCAGTACATTATTTATTATAGCAATAATGCTGGAATCTGAATTTTCCAACAATACCAAAATGACTGTGTAAATCATGCTCTGACCACGCAGTGGGGAATAATATAGCCTTGCAAACTATACTTGCGCAGAGTTCTGTTTAGAACAGAAATCAAAAACTTATGGTAAGTAAAATGAAATAAAATTGTGTATAGAATGGGATCACATTTTGTATCTTTTAAAAAGAAGAATGGGGATTTCTGGTCTGCCAAATGAAATAGCCTCATCCCCCTATTACCTGCTTAACAACTGGACACCCTGGATGTAACACAACAAACAAGCTGGGGAGACTGGGAAAGAAGGAAGGTGGCTTCCTAGGGACCTCAGAACTTGAGGAATGAAAAAGGCAATAATTTATCTGTGTTTCCTTATTGCCTCCCATATATCCAAGTCACAGCATTTATCTCCTGAATTTCTAAGAAGCATGGACAAAATAAACTCCAAGAAAAAGCCTGGTCCCCCTGTGCTGAATGACAAGGAAGATGGTGGCCTAATAGAAAATTTTTTGGCAGTATACACTTTATATAAGTCAGACACAACTAAAAAACCTAACCCCTCTGCCTACTCCTCCACCAATAATTTTAGCAGGGTCTAGCAGGGGGTGCATCTTCTGCTTCACCTCCGGCCCCAGGAAGTAGGCAGAACCTGGTGGTAGCCTCCCATTCCCCACCCAAGAGTGTTGGTGGGACTGAGCCAGAAGCTCATCTTCCATCTTCCTCTGAGTGGAGGCAGGAGGTGCTTTCACCTCAGGGTGCAGTGACCAGGGTCTGTTGGTGGACTACATCTGCCAGTCATGTGATATAAGTTCAGCTGATCACCAGTATGCCTCAACTGCCCAACCCAGTCTATGTCAGCAGGGCTTCAGGGGAGCAGAGCCCCACCGCCACCTGACGTCAATCAGACTAAACCAGGAAGTATGTGTGGGGGGGTCAACACTTGATATTTTCTCCACCCCTGTGTGAGAGGGCCCAGGGAAGAGCTGAAGCTCTACACCCACATGACAGCGAGAAACCAAACAAGGCTCTGTGAAGCATGGACAGTGCACAATTTGACCCCTTCCTTCTTGTGTTAGTCAGCTTTCCATCACTGTGACAAAATACCTAAGAAAAACAACTTAGAGGAGGAAGGTTTATTTTTGCTCACCATTCCAGAGGTTTCTGTCTGTGGTCACTGGGCTCTGTTGTTTCTGGGCTGTGGTAAGGCAGAGTGTCATTGTGGGGAGCTTGTGGCAGAGCAAGGATGCTCAGCTCCTGGTGGTTGGGAAGCAGAGAGGAGGAAGAGGGAAAGGACAAGATATAGTCCCCGAGGACCCATTCCCTTCAACTAGGTCCTGCCTTCTAAGTTTCTGTCACCTCCTAACAGCCCATTAAGTTATGAATGATCAATGGATTGATCCATTGATGATGTCAGAGCCCTCATGATCCAATTACTTTCCCAAAGTCTTATCATCTGGCACCCAAGCCTTCATGGCTTTTGAGGGACATTTTAAATCCAAACCATAATGCCTCTTATCTGTCTCAACCCCCAAAGAGGGTCAGGAATTGAGCTGAGCCCCAGCCTCATTTGACATCAGCAGAATGAAGTGGTCTGAGGTTAATACTCTGTCTTTCCTTCCCTTAATTTTAGCAGGAACCAGTGGAGAGCTGAGCCTCTGTCCTCAACCAGCATCAGTAAGGCATAATGAGGTGATAGGAAAGGTGCTAATTGACTATCACCCTCGATATCACCAGGGCCAATAGAGAGCTAAATTTTTTTACCCCACCTATCTACCACAAGGAACTATAAGTTAGTGCTGCATTTTGCCAAAATTGTGTTGGTAGGACCCAGCAGAAAGATGAACTTACTTACCCACTAGGACACTTTGCTATACCACAAGATTAAATTTGTTTGTTCGTTAATGCCGTTGAGTTGGATCCGACTCATACCAGCCCTGTATACAACAGAATGAAACACTGCCCAACCCTGTGCCATGTACATGATCTTTTTATGTTTGAATCCAGTGTTGTAGCCACTGTGTTTCTTCTCATTTTGAATCATGCCGTGTCAGCAAAAGGAGATCCCAAGGGCTTTATTCCATTGCTGTCATTAAGGTCAACTCTACTTTGAGGAGGCAACTCTTCTCCAGTTGTTTCTTGAATGCCTTCCAGCACTATACTTGACATTTCTTCTCTGCTATTTGTGGGGTTTTCTTTTTTCTTTTCTTTTCTTGTCTTTTTTTCTTTTTTTCCTTTTTTCTTTTCTTTTTTTTTTTTTTTTTTTTTTTTTTTTTTTTTTTTTTTTTTTTTTTTTTTTTTTTTTTTTTTTTTTTTTTTTTTTTTTTTTTTTTTTTTTTTTTTTTTTTTTTTTTTTTTTTTTGCTGTACAGGGGGTTGAACCCAGGACCTCACGCTTACATGCTTTGCAAGTCCTGTACCACTGAGCCACACCCCCAGCCCATTTTTTTACTTGTGATTCTCCTGTCTCTGCCTCCTGAGTTGCTGGGATTATAGGCGTGCACCACTGCATGGGGTTTTCAATGGCTGTTTGTGTCAGGAGTGGGCTGCCGGGTCTTTCTTGCTAGTCTGTCTTAGTCTGGAAGCTCAGCTAAAACCTGTCCACCATGGGTGGCCCTGCTGGTATTACTGGTGGCATAGCTTTCAGCATCACAGCAACACACAAGCCTCGACACCACAACAAGGTGACAGACACATAAGGGCAGAATTAAATAGGATCTTGCTGCAACATTGGGCTCTAACAGAAAGATCGTGTGCATGGCACACTGTTGGTAGTGTTTCATTCTGTTATACATAGGGTCACTATGAATTGGACCTGACTTGATTACACCCAACAACAACAACAACATAATACCAAATACTCTGGATATAAAAACAAAGAAACAATAACAAAAGACCCTCTCCCATGATATAAAGTACTAGGCTAACACTGAGAAGAATCAGATTTTAGAATTATATGATAAAGAGTTTAAAGTAAAACCATTATACAAAATGCTTCAATGATCATTATGAGTGCCCTTGAAACAAATAAAAACAATAGAAAAATCTCAGCAAAGAATTAAGAAGGGACCAAGTATAAATTATAGAATGGAAAAATACAAGAACTACTGGGCACAGTGATGCATGTCTGTAATCCCAGGGACTCGGGAGGGGGAGGCAGGAAGATCGCAAGTTTGAGACCAGAGGCAGTCTGTGTCTCAAAACTCTGTCTCAAAAAAAATGTAAAAAAAAAAATGGGCTGGGGGTGCAGCTCAGTGGTACAACACTTGCAAACCATGCAAGCATGAGGCACTTGGTTCAACCCCCATTACCGCAAAGAAAGAAAGAAAGAGAGAGAGAGAGAGAGAGAGAGAGAGGGAGAGAGAGAGAAAGAAAGAAGGGAGGGAGGGAGGGAGGGAGGGGGGAAGGAAGAAGGAAGGAAGGAAGGACTGAAATGACAATCTCACAGAATGACTCCAAAAAGGAGAGTGGAAAAGACAGAATCAGTGAACTTGAGGGCAGAGCAATGGAATTTACCCAATCTGAGCAGCTAAAAACTTAAAAATGACCAGCATCTCAGGAAACTGTGCCACAATAACTAAAGCACTAATATATTTATCACAGTTTCAGATGAAGAGGAAAAAGATAATGAAGATGAACAAATACTCAAGGAAATATTGGCTATAATGCCCCAAATTTGTTGAAAGTTATACACCTGTACAGCTAAGGTACCAAGTGTAATTCAAGTAGGACAAACCCAAAGAAATTCACCACAAGGGACATTTTAATTAAACTTCTTAACCTAAAGCCAAAGAAAATTATCGACAGATAGAAATGATACATTATTCATAGGGGAACACCAATTTAAGTGATTGTAGATTTCTCATCTGAAACAATGGAGGCCAGAAGGAAGTGGCACGACATTTTCAAGTACTGTAAGAAAAGAACAGTCAGCAATAAATTTTATGTATTGTGAAATACCTTTTGAGATTAAAGGGTAAGTAACGATATTGTCAGATTAAGGAAACCAAGGAAAATTGTTTGCTAACAACCTGGTCCTTAAAAAGAGGCTAAAGGAAGTTCTCTAAACAGGAGACAAAATGATAATGGAAGAAGATTTAGAACTTCAAAAAGTAAATAAGAATGTCAAAATGGATAAAAATAGGGGTAAATATAATGTACTATCCCTTGTCATGAAGCTTATAAATTTTATTTGATGTTTGAGACAACAATTATATTTTTTGATGTATTGCTCATTGTATGTGAAGGAAATACTTCAATCGTATTTTTAAAGTGGGATGGATAAGGAGACCTAAATGGCAATAATATTTCTGAGAGAGACAGACAGAGACAGAGAGACAGAGAGGGTAGAGAGAGAGAGAGAAAAGGAACAGAGAATGAGAATATACAGCAACTAATTGGAGACTTCAACTTATCACTGTCAGGTGCTGACTGAATTACTAGATGGAAAAACAGAAAGAATGTGGAAGAACTGAACAATGCAATTGAGCCACAGTATTTAATTAACATATATAGAATAATTCACCTTCAATGAGGGCAGAATACATGATTTTTAAGTGCTCATGGAATCTTCACCAAGATAAATGATATATTGGGTCATAAAATAAATCTTGACAAATTTAAAAGAATTAAAATGATACAGAATATATTTTCTGACCATAATAGAATGAAACTAGGAATCAATATCAGAAAATCAAGAGAAATATCTCCAAATACTTAGAAATTAATTGACACGCTTCTATTTTTTATTATTATACTTATTCAATTCTATTAATTGCACAAATTAATGAGTTCCACTGTGACATTTCCCTATGAGCATCTATGATTTGATTGTATCCATTCTCCTTACTACCTTCTCTTGTCTTCCCCTCTTCCTGCTCCCCTTCCCTTTTCCTAATAGTCCATCTTTTGTTTTTAGGTTAACTTTTTAGTTTTACATATGAGAGAAAACATGAGATACTTATCTTTCTGTGTCTGGCTAATTTCGCTTAACATTATAATCTACCGTTCCACCTATTTTCCTAAAAATAATGATTTCATCTTTCTTTATGGCCAAATAGTACTGCATTGTGTACACATACCATATTTTTTCCACTCAAGCCACACACTTTTGAATAATACTTAGGTCAAATAGGGAGTCTCAAAAGAACTTTAAAAATACATAGAAATGAGTGAACATGACAACACAGCATATCGACATATGTGAGATGCAGATAAAGCAGTGCTGAGAAGGAAGTTCATAGCACCAAATTCTTACTTTATAAAATAGGAAAGGTCTCAAATCAATCATCTCAGTTTCTACCTCAAGAGAATAGCAAAATAAGAACAAAATAAATCAAATCAAACATAGGAAAGGAAATAATAAAAAGCACAAATCATTGAAATTAAAAATGGTAGAACAGAAAATCCATGAAACAAAAAATTAATTCTTTTAAAATAATAAAGTTGATAAGCCTTTAGTAAGCACAAAGATTAAAAATTAAGGCTCCAACCACCAGTATCAGGAACGAAATAAGACATATTACTAGAGGTCTTGAAGCCATTAAAAAAAAATAATGAGGAAGTACATTCATAAATTTGACAACTTAGAAAAAATGGATCAGTTCTTTAAAAATCACAAACTACTCAAACTCAACAAAGTTGAAATGGACCATCTGAATAATCTTATAATCTTAAGGAAAGTAGAATTTTGGTAATAATAAAACAACTCATGAAAAATAAATCTCCAGGCCTAGGCTTAATTGGAGAATTTTAGCAACCAGTTAAGGAATTTTACCAAATTTATTCTCAAAAACTGTTGTTGTTGTGTGCTGTCGAGTCATGTCCGACTCATAGCGACCCTCATAGGGTTTTCAATGGCTGATTGTTTCAGGATTGCCTTGGGAGTGGATTGCCACATCCTTCTCCCATTTTTGCAGGGCTGAGAATCAACCTGAGACCTCAGAATGGCGTTCTACCAACTGAGCTAAATCCCAGCCCCATTCTAAAAAACAGGAGAGAATATTTCATGGTTCATTGTAGGAGGCTAGAATTACCCTGAAACCAAAATTAGATAGAGTATATAAAAGGCAAAACTATATACCAATATTCCTCATGAATTTAAGATACCAAAATACTTAACCAAGTATTAGCAACTGGAATCTGGCAATGTGTAAAATGAAGTATATACCATAACCTGGGGGAATTTATTCCTGGCATGCAAAGGTACTTCAACAGTCAAAAGTCAGTCAAATGCAATTCACTGTATCAATAGGCTAAAGGATAAAACATCAAATGCTCATTCTAGGTTACACAGAAAAAACATGTGACAAAATCCAACCATCTTTCATGATAAAAATTCTCATCAAACTAAGAAAGAAAGGAATGTCCTAAACTTAATAAAGAAAACCTACAAAAATTATAGCTAACATCATGGTTAATGGTAGAATACCAAATGATGGAAAGTCCAAAGATCAGAAAAAAGGCAAATGTGTCCAAGTTAGCACTGTGATTCAGCATAGTGCTGGAAGTTTTAGGCAGTGCAATAAGGCAAGAAAAATATACAAAAAACATAGAGATTAGAACAGAAAATGTACAAAACTGTCCCTATTTGCAGGTTTAATGTTTGTCTACATGAATGATCTTAAGGAATATATGAAAAGACTACTAAAACTTACTAAATTCAGTAAGATTGCAGGGAAAAGATTTATATACAAAAATCAAGCACATTTCTATATACTAACAGTGAATGGGTGGAAACTAAAATTGAAATTCCAAGACAATTTACAAAAATATTTCAAGGAAAATGAAGTACTTAGGTATAAATCTAACATAACATGTATAGAATGTATTTTTAAGAAGCTATTTTATTATTACTAAATTTTTACTTTAAGATAATAAGATTATTCAAATGATACATTTCAGCTTTGTTGGGTTTGAGTGGTTTGTGGTTTTTAAAGAATGATAAAAGATATCAAAGAAGAACTAAATAGGTGGAAAGTCATACTGTGTTCGTGGATTTAAAAACTCTGCATTAGGAAAGCTGTCAGTTCGTCTCCCAAATGGTTCTATAGAATTAATGTAATTTCTGTCAAAATTACAACTAAGATTTTTTTTTTCCTGTGGTACTGGGGGGTTGAACCTAGGGCCTCGCGCCTGCATGCTCTGCAAGTGCTGGACCACTGAGCTGCGCCCCCAGCCCATTTTTTTCACTTTTTGAGACCAGGTCTTGCTAAGTTACGCAGACTGCCTCTGGTCTCCATCTTGTGATCCTCCTGCCTCTGCCTCCTGAGCCGCTGGGATTATAGGCATGCGCCACTGCGCCAGGCTCAACAAAGACTGTTATAGACATGCACAAATTTGTTCCCAAACTTAAAGGGAAAAAAATTTACATGGTAAAGCATAAGCCCTAAAATAGCTCAAATAAAATTCTGAAAAATAAAAATGAAGAAGACTCAACTATACTGAATATTACCCTTCACTATATAGTTAGAAAACTCCATAGTGTGCTATTACTGAAGAGGTAGGTATGTGGATAAATGGAACAGCATAGAGAACCCAGAAATAGACCCATGAAAATATGCCTTATTGATTTTTGACAAAATTGCAAGGCAATTTAATGGAAGAAAGATAGCTTTTTCAACAAATAGTGTTGGACTAGTTAGATACTTATGGGCATTAAAACAAACATTAATCAAAATCTCTTACATAAAAAGTTTACCTCAAAATATATTATTGGCTTAAATATACATTATAAAATTATAAAGCTTTTAGAAAAAAAAAAACTTAGGAGAAAATTCCTGAGACCTAGGTCTGGGGAAAAAATTCTTAGACTTGGCATCAAAAGCATAACTCATGAAAAGAAAGATGATAGGCTGGACTTCACTGAAACTAAAAATTTTTTGTCCCATGAAAGACTGTGAAGTTTTTTACAAATGAATTTTGAGCACTCTTTATATTTGTTAGACCCAAGTCCTTTGTCAGATGTGTCATTTGTAATATTCTCCCTGCCTGTTGCTTGTCTCTGGTTAATTTCTGGAGAAGAAAAAGCATGGAATGGAATTGATAGATCAGGCAGAGTGGACATAACTGGAGGTGGGTTGTTTTTCCTGGCTGACTCTGGAGAGGTGCTGGCTCACAGAGATGGAGAGCTAGAGAGTGGTCAGGGCACAGAGCTGGGCGTTTCCATAAAGGCTGCCTAAAATGGGCTTAAACATAAGTAAGATCATTTGCCTGGCACAGAATTGGCAAGTGTTTCAATCTGCTGTACATAGGGTCGCTATGAGTCGGACTCGACTCGAAGGCACCTAACAACAACAACAACCCGTGGGACAGCCAGTTTGCCACCTCACAGCACCTGACCACAGCAATAGCATCTGCCACAGTTCCTGCCACCTACACTGAGCACTTAACAGGCTGCCAGGGAAGGAAGGGCTTGGTTTCCTGAGGTGAGAAACAGAGACCCCAGAGTACATTCACTTAGTGAGGGGAGAGAGGCCAGCCTGCTTGCTATCAGTCAGCACACCCAAAAGGAAATCTGCTGATGTCCTGCTGTGCACCTCAAGTTTTCAGGCAGCCTGGTATCCAGAGGCAATGCCTACACAATGACAGCGTGGGGTGGCGGGGTGCCAACTGCCTGCATTGGTCAACGCCACGTTCCTCTTGTGTGTTGGAATCTGCCCGTCTTGAGGAGGGCACCCTTCTCTCCACTGGATCCTGCTTGGATGCCCCTAATTGAACAGGAGAGAAGAATTTCAAGAGACTAGGGAACAGAAACTGGTCAATGAGTTTCACAACATTCTGGTTTAACCTACAGTGCTTTCAACTCTTTACCTGAAAGGTAAACTCGCAATCCTAAAAGTGCCAGGACTGCTGGGGAGATGTGCTTTAGAATTTCTGCAAGTTTTCCATGTTTCCCTTTAAGCGAAATGGTAGGTTTTCTGACCCTTTCATTATTTCCCAGGGCAGAGGTTGTAGGCCCTTGGTGAAATTTAATTACACCCTCTACCAAATCCAATTACTACCCACACCCATGAAATCCCATTATAACTTTCTTTTGCTTCGTTAGAGATAAACCAAGACAGATCTCTTCCTAATCCATTCTGGCAGATTTCCTAAAGAATGTCAGGCAAAGGCTTTGCATGTATTGTTCTTTACCCCGCAGTGCAAATATGCAAAAATGCAAATGACCTGCAGTGAACTTGCTTAAAGACCCAGTAGGTCATCCTCCTCCTCCCTGGCCAGGGTGGCTTCTGTCATAGAGTCTTCTGTCTGGAAGCTGCTGATAGCAAGATGTGCTCCCTGGCAGGAAGCCTGGCAGTGGTACTGCAGAGCCTGGCATCCAGAAAGGCAAAGAATATTTCTTCATGAGAGTGAGAAGTATTCATTTCAGTGCAAGCCTACAGCAGACAGCCATGAGAACAAAAGAGCTTTTGTACTTTTGTTTAGAGTATTCCTCCATGGGCAAGATGTGGTGTGGGCCAGCCCTGGCCTCTCCTGCAGAGGCTGGGGAGGCCAGCCTTGCTCCCCTGGTGGAATGGCCTGGCTGCACTGTGGAGCAGGCCTGATGATGCATATCACGTACCAGGATTGGGGCACCAGCTCTTGGTCTTTGTAGTTTTCATTAAACTTGAACTAAGGGGGCGGGGGAAGGGGAGGGGGAGGGAGAAAAAAACCCCAAGTGATTAAAGTGATTGTCTTTTTTCCTGTAAGAAAACTGATTCCTCGGGGATTTCACACGTCTGGGAATATTTTCCCAAGGACAGTCAAAGAATGAATAATCAAGCATCATCAGATATTTTTGTTTTGCTTTTCCTATTTCCAGCTTTTACCATGAAAAATTTCATACAGAAATTCAAGAAAAAAGTTGAAAGACTAGCGCAATAAACACATGGGCATACACTTCACCTGGTTTAGCACATGTTAACATTTTGCCATATTAAAATTTTTACTTTCTCACCATCTATGCTTGTGTGTGTGCATCTATATGCAAAGCCATTTTGAAAGTATATTGCAGATACTAAGACACTCCATCCCTAAGAACTTCAGCCTTTATTTTCTAAAGTTAAAGACCTTTTCTTATAAAACCACAATACCATCATTACACTTAAAATATAAACAATAGTTCCTTAAAATTACCTAATAAGGATGACCAGACACTAAAGAAAAAATCAACAGCATGAAAAGAAGGAACAAGACAAACAGACAATTGGCAGTAGAAGAAGCAAAACAGAGAGGAAAATAAACCTAGTCACCCTAAAGATGTGTGATGTCATTGCATCCATCAAACAAGAACATCCTGCTATGAAAAATGAGCATCATAGAACATTAACGTGCCTTACAATTAAAAGCATACACTTGCAAAATAAAACATCTAGTTCAAGGACTAAAAGATGAATTTGAAAAAGCTTCCCAGAATGAAGGTTGGGAAGACTAAGAGAAAGGAAATGAAAAGGCTATGTAATATGAATGATCAGTCTAGGAAATCATTGTTGTTCCTGTGAGGGGTAGAAGACATGCAGGCAAAATCAGAGAAATAAAAGAGCATTTCCCATATCTGAAGAAAGGTCTGGGGTTTGGGGGGAGCCCCAGGTAAATGTTAGAGCTTTAAAACGGGCTGGAGAATTTCAGAATATCAAGTAAGGATGAAGAAATTCCCCCAAATCTTCAGACTGAAAAAACATTAGATTATTTGCTAAGTGGGGAGAGTTGGATTGATCTCAGACCTCTCAGCAACAGCACAGAACAGCACTTCACAATTATAATATGCTCACACACCCCTGAGGATCTTGCTCAAACTCAGATTCTCAGATGGTGAAACTCCACATTTGCAGAACACTCCTAGGGGATGCCCAGGCTGCTGGTCTGTGGACTGAACTTTGAGTGGCAAGAGTCTAAAATAAATTTAGGATTCTACCCAAGCATGGTGGTGCACACTTGTTATCCCAGAAGTTGGGAGAGCAGAGGCAGGAGAATTGTGAGTTCAAGACCAGCCTGGGCTACAGAGAGAGTTCCAGGCCAGCCTTGGCTACATAGTGAGTCCCTGTCTTAAAAATTAGTAAATGAAATGAAATTTAAAAATAAATAAAAATAGAATTCTGAAGAAAGCTATTTTGAATTTAGAATTTCATAGCTAACTTATTTGCTGATCAAATATGCAGCAAAATAAAGACAGATATTCAAATGCTCAATAAGTTTACTGGCCACATACTTTCTAAAAAAATGTTACTATGGATGAACTGTAGAAAAGGAACTAAGAGTTAATATATTTATTTAAATATTTTACTTAAAGTTAACATAAATTAATTGTGTTTATTATGGGAGTTTAGTATATTTCAATGCTTGCATACTATGTACAGTGATCAAATCTACCCTCCCTCTATCCACCCTCCTCCCACCCTTCCCAACCTCTGTTGTTGTTGTTAGGTACCATGGAGTCATGTCCAACTCATAGCAACCCTTATAGGGTTTTCATGGCTGATTGTTTCAGGATTGCCTTGGGAGTGGGTTGCCATGTCCTTCTCCCGTTTTTGCGGTGCTGGGAATTGAACTAGGGACCTCAGAGACTGCAGAGCAGCGCTCTACCAACTGAGCTAAATCCAAGCCTTCCCTACCTCTAGTAATAACTATTCTACATTTAGGTTGACTTTTTTTTTTTAAGCTTCTGCATATGAGAAAGAACATGCAATACTTGTCTTTGTATGTCTGACTTATTTCAATTTAACACAGTATCCTTCAGTCCCATCCATTTTCCTGCAACTGACAAGATTTCATTTTTCTTCATAGCTGAATAATATTCCATTGCTTACATATACTTCATTGTCTTTATCTACTCATTCACTGATGGGCATGTAGATCCATTCCATACCTTAGCTATAGTGAATAGTGCTGTGATAAACATGGGCATGTAGGTATTTCTTCAGGATGCTGGTTTCGCTACCTTTGGATATATATCCATAGGGGGGATGGCTGGGTCATATGGTAGATCAGTGGATGGCTGGATCATGTGGTAGATCAATTTTTAGGTTTTCTTTTTCTTTTTTTTTTTTTTTTTTTTTTTTTTTTGCAAAACCTCCATAAAGCTTATGAAGTTTTCTTTTCCTTTACATCCTCACCAGCATTTGTTTTTGTTTTATTTTTGTTTTTTCTTATTTTTGATAATAGCCATTCCATTGTAGTTTTGATTTGCATTTCTGTGATGATTAAAGATATTGAACATTTTTTCATATATTTCATTTGTATCTCTTCTTTTGCAAAGTGTCTATTCAGATCATTTGATCTGAATTCTTAGATTGAATTACTTGTTTTTTTGGTTGATTTCTGAGTTCTTTATATACTCTGGATATTAATTCTTTGTCAGAAGAATAGTTGGAGAATTTTTTCTCCCATTCTGTAGGTTATCTTTTCACCCTGTTGATGATTTCCTTTCCTGTGCAGAAGTTTTTAGTTTGATATCATACTATCTTTCACTTTTCTTTCCTGTGTTTTTGAAATCATATCCAAAAAAATTATTGCCTACACCAATGTCTTAGAGTGTTCTGTTCTATGTTTTCCTGTAGGAGTTTCATAGTTTCAGGACTTACCTTTAGATCTCTGATTCATTTTGAGTTGATTTTTCACAGGGTGAGAGATAAGGGCCTAATTATCCCTGTTTGCAGATAATATAATTCTATATGTGGGAATTTAGCTCTGTTGGTAGAGCACCACTCTGCAGTCTCTGAGGTCCTGAGTTCGATTCCCAGCACCACAAAAATGGGAGAAAGGTGTGGAAATCCATGCCCAAGGCAATCCTAAAACAATCAGCCATTGAAAACCCTATAAGGGTATAAGGGTCGCTATGAGTAGAATACGACTCGACGGCACCTAACAACCACAAATATATGGGAAAGCCTAATGACTCCAAAGACTATTAGAACTGATAAGCAAATTCAGTAAAGTTGCACTATATGAAATCAACATACAAAAATAAGTAGCATTTTTTTTTTTTACCTTAGAACAAGATTGCTGGGAAAGAAGTCATGAAAGTAGCCCTATAAATAATACTAAAAAAATAAAATACCTAGGGATACATTTATCCAAGGAAGGGGAAGACCTATATCATGAAAATTACAAAACACTGTTGAAAGAAATTAAAGTCATTTTAAAAAATTAAAAGACTATTTATGTTCATGGATTGAAGAATTAGTATCTTCCATATTATTCAAAGTGATTTACAGATATAGTGCAATTCCCATCAAAATACCAATGACATTCTTCACAGAACTATGAAAAACAATGCTAAAATTCATACGCAAGCACAGGAGGCCACAAATAGCCCAGTGGATCTTGAACAAAAAGAATAAAGCTGGAGGCATCACAATACTTGATTTCAAGACATACTGAAGAGCCACAGTGACTAAAACAGCATGATATTGACATAAAAACAGACACATAGACCAATGAAGCAGAATAGAGATCCAGAAATAAACTCATGCTTCTGCAGCCAACAGATTCACAAAAGTGACAGAAAAATTCACTGGAGAAAGGACAGCCTCTTCGGTAAATGGTGCTAGGAAAATTAGATATTCCATATGTAGAAGGAATTAAGAATTTGAAAAATATGTGTCCATTTGGGAACTAACCCAAGAGGAGTATGTGTGAAGAAGTACCTGGCAAAGCCAGAAAACAATTACTTTAACTTAGAACAGGAAGGCAGATGGATCAAAAGAATGACTTTGGAAAGGAAGTGGTTTCTGTTCAACAAATAACATGATTAAGAAGCAGGAAGATTTTAGTGATATGATGGAAAAGGCATATGTTTCTTCTTGAAACAAGAGGAAGAAAAGTCTATTAAGACTCCAGGAAAAACAGAACCACTCAAGAGAAGCATGCTCCAGTGATGGAGCAAACTAAAGCATGACATGAGAATCTATTTGACCTTGACACTGGGGAGCTTCTCCTGACAGCAAAACAAAAACTACTGAAAAATGGTTATTTCTGGAATGAGGTAGTAGAGGCAAGGGATTGGGTAGAACACTTTTACATTTCATTTAAAACTATTTAATGTGGTTTTAAGTTTTGTAAATCAAGTATATTTAAAGCCATTCAAACATAATTCCTCCTTTAGATATAAAAAGTAGGAGAAGAGAAGGAGCAGGAGGGTAACAAAGATGGGGAGATTTTCCAAGAGAACAAAGACTGTAACTTTCTCTCTCTCTCTCTCTCTCTCTCTCTCTCTCTCTCTCTCTCTCTCTCTGTCTCACACACGCACGCGCGCACACACACACACACACACACACACACACACACACTCATCTTCTAACCTAACATTCTCCTCCTCCCACCCTTGGGAGGAATTTCAAACTGTTCCCCATAAAAGTAAGACACCATAGTGGACCAGTGTAACACTAAGAGAGGCCTAGCCTTGGGCTGAAGAACTTGGACCCCTCTGCCTCTGCCTCTGCCTCTGCCTCTGCCCCAGGAAGGAACCATATAATGAACCAAAAAGAGCATTCTCACCAGAGCCACAACCCTCTGGCTGCAGGTGAGCCCCAGTGGTCAGCAGGTGGAGATGTTGAGATGCCAGGAGGAAAGTGCAAGTACCCCAAAAATCGGAGGTGAAGGTTGTGTCAACCCAGTTGCATGGACATGGAGCATTGGTTCTTAAGGGCTGAGATCCAGATGGCAAGAGGTTCTGGTCCAGGCAGTGATGGAGCTGTATGTGGCAGTTCTGCTCTCCTCTTCTGAGGCCTCCTGGAGGGCTGAGGGCCTGCCTGTTCCAGCAGCACCAAGGGAAAGTAGTTCAAGCCGACCTTCTAAGACCTTCAGATGGAAAGTATCATCCAGAATGACCTGTGATGAGAGCAGAAAAAATTAGGGGGAGATGAGAGGTGTGTGAGATGAGGCCAGAGAGGCAGCAGAGGACTGGCTAATGAGGGCCAGGAAAGCTACGGCAGGGAGGGAACAGCCAAGAGTGTGCTTGGGACCTAGCCTCAGGCTTCAGGGGGGTGGTGGTGCCAGACCAGGACAGTGGCACTGGAAATGTGAGAGGAGGAGGGCTTGACGATCTGTTTAGGGCATAGAATTGATCCAAACCATTTCCAAAATGTGATTGCTCATTTTGGGAACTTGGAGGGAATTTGGGACTTTTTTAGTTTTTTATTTTTGCCATACTAGGGGTTTGAAACAGGGTCTGGTGCATGCTAGGAATCCCCAGCCTTTAAACTGTGTTTTGTTTTGTTTTGTTGTTTTGTTTTGTTTTTGAGACAGGTTCTTGCTAAGTTGAACAGGCTGTCTGTGGTCTGGAAATCATGATCCTCCTGCCTCAGCCTTCTGAGTCCCTGGGATTAGAGAGGTAGGCCACTGGGCCTGGCATGTTTTCCTCTTTCCAAATCCATTGATTCATACCCAAAGCTGGCACTATTGTTGTTGTTAGGTGCCATTGAATCAGATCCAACTCATAGCAACCCTAAGTACAACAGAATGAAACACTCCCCAGCTATGCCATGCCCAACATTTTGTCAGTGCTTCTCTGCTATTCATAGCGTTTTCAATGGTGGATTGTTTCAGGAGTGGATTGCCAGGTCCTTCTCCATAGCCTGCAGCACTTGGTATTCCCAGGGCAGTCTGCCATCCAAGGACTAAGCAGGCTTACCCTGCTTAGCTTCTGAGATCAGGTAGGATTGGTTGGATGTCACGGTGCTGTGGCTGCAGACAAACCTGATACTAAGCTTTCAGCATCTAAATATTTGAAGCTCTCTTCAAGGAATCCATGTGTGAGCTTTTGGAGAAAGTGAGCCTTCTGAATCTGGGTCACTTGTTTAATCTTTACTTCTCTATTACCCAGAAAGATTTCTTCATTATCTGTAGATTCTGAGTTTTGCAATGAGATTGATTTTAGCATTGTGTTCACATTGGCATCTATGGGTTCTTGAGAAAAATGACTTAATTGTATATTTTTATTTTGATGATAATCTAAACAGACATAATCTAAGTTGGCTCTATACATTGTTTGGATAACAACCATATAACCAGGGACTCTCATGGGTTGGGGGCCTTTGTCTGTGTACAGTTGTCACCTCTCATCTATGGGGGAAATGTTCCAAGACCCCCAGTGATTCTGCAGCTGTGAACAGCATGTAGAATACTGAATCTTAGATATACTATATTTGTTCCTATACATACACACCTATGCTAAATTTTAATTTTATCTCAGTAGCTGTTGTTATTAAGTGCCATTGAGTCAGGTCTGACTCATAGTGACCCTATGTACAACAGCACAAAACACTCCCCCATTCTGTGCCAGGCACACAATCTTTTTATGTTTAAGCCCATTGCTGCAGACACTGTGTCAATCCATCTAGTTGAGGGTTTTCCTTCTTTTCATTGACCTGTCACTCTCCCTAACATGATGTCCTTCTCCAGGGATTGGTTCCTCCTAACTATATGTCCAAAATACATAAGATGCAGTCTAGCCATCTTTGCTTCCAAGGAGCATTCTGGTTGCACTTTGTCCAAGATGAATTTGTTGGTTCTTTTGGCAATCTGTGGTATATTCAGTATTCATCTCCAACACCATAATTCAAAAGCATCAATTCTTTTCTCCCTTATTCAACATCTAGCTTTCACAACCATATAATGCGACTAAAAATACCATGGCATGAGTCAGAGGCACCTTCATCTTCAATGTGGCATATTTACTTTTCAACACTTTAAAGAGGTCTTTTGCAAAAGCTTTTCCCAAAGCAATGCATTTTTTGATTTCTTTACTGCTGCTTCCATGGCTGTTAATTGTAGAACCACGTAAAACAATATCTTGGACAACCTAAATCTTTTCTCCATTTATCATGAAGTTACTTACTGATCCATTTGTAAGGATTTTTGTTTCATTGATATTGAGGTGTAATCCATACTGAGGGCTGTATTCTTTTGATCTTTATCAGTAAATATTTTAAATGCTCTTCACTTTCAGCAAGCAGAGTTGTATCATTTGTATAACATAGGTTGTTAATGAGTTTTCCTCCAATCATGATGCCACATTCTTCATTAAGTACAGCTTCTCAGATTATTTGCTCAGCATAGAGACTGAAGAGGTATGATGAAAGGATCCAGCCCTGGTACACACCTTTCCTGACTTTGAACCAGGCAGTGTTTCCTTATTCTGTTTGAATGACTGCCTCCTTGTCCATGTACAGATTCCTCATGAGTGCCATTAAGTGCTTTGATATTCCCATTTTTTGCAATATTATCCATAATTTGTTATGATCCATACAGTCAAATGCCTTTGCATAGTCAATAAAATATAGATATCTTTCTGGTATTCTCTGCTTTCAGCTAATATCCATCTGACGTCAGCAATAATGTCCTTAGTTCCACACCCTCTTCTGAATCCAGCCTGATTTTCCCAAAGTTCCCTGTCTATACATACTACTGGAGTCACTTTTGAACTATCTTTAGTAAAATTTTGCTTGCATATGATTTTAATGTTATCATTGGATAGTTTCCACATTCTATTGGGTCCCCTTTCTTGGGAATAGGCACAAATATGGATCTCTCCCAGTCAATTGGCAAGGTAGCTATTTTCCAAGTCTCTTGGCATAAACACATCAGCACCTCCAGCGCTGCATCTGTTTGTTGAAACATCTCTATTGGTATTCCATCAATTCATGGAGCCTGTGTTTTGCCAATTCCCTCAAGGCAGTTTCCACTTTGTCCTTCTGATCATACGCAACTTATTGAAATGGGTGGTCATTCACCAGTTCTTTTTGGTACAATGACTCTATGTATTCCTTCCATCTTCTTTTAGTATTTTCCCTATAGAATGCTTCATTATTGCCACCTGAGGCTTGAATGTTTTTGTCAATTACTTATTTAGAAATAATAACTAAAAATAACAACATAAATAATTATAACAATATATAATAATAAACATTACTGCAAACTATCAATTCTTTATTTCTGTAATTTTCCATTTAGTATTTTCAGACTATAGTTGACCATGGATAACTGAAAATTCAGAAACTGGATACGGGGTGGGGGCTACTGTATTTATAAGTCCTTTGGCACCAAATCACAATGCCTTGATCATCAGTTACCAATGAGGGAAGAAAAGAAGTAAGTTTTATATAACTGAAAAAATGCATTTGTGCCAAGTGAAGGCCAAGGGATGGTATGACATGCTTCTGGGGTGGGACAGCTTCACAGGTCACAGAGAGAAGTAGGGCAAAGGAGATCTCTCCTAGCTCATAGAGCCAAGGATAAATCCAGCCAGATGAACCCCCGTGGGCCCCAGAGGGCTGAGTTCATGCTGCAAAATAGTCTGCCACATGCTATTAGGACAATTGATGTGAATTGCATTGGTTTTGCAGTTTGGCTTGTATTTCATTTTATAGTTTATAGTTGAACAAGAGCTATAAACATAAGGTGTTTATATCTAGTTTTTATATTTGAACATGTTTAAGTAACATAATTTGAAACAACTTAAGTCAACACTGAGGGAGAATTTTTTTTTCCTTCAGAAGGAGTTTGTATATTACTCAAATTGCAGAAAATTTCATAAGATTTTTTTTAATGTTCTCCTCATTGCCATTTATTTATTTCATTACAGACTTAAGACTTCAGTTACTTATTCTTTTCAGTAATAATAGTAATAATAAAGTGCACATGTAACATCTATTCCAACTACCCTGGACCACGCAGTGGTTTTGTGATGGTGGCCAGGGCTTGGGTGTCAAGAGGGGACTGATATATGCATACAGAGAACTTGCTGGAAGTGAGGGAAATATGGCATCTGAGGAGCCAGCGGGAGCTGGAATGGGGAATCCACACTGGGGGATAGGGCATTCGCTAGCTGCAAGGAGCTCAGTTTGGACCCAGTTGCTTGTGGGGCCATCAGTCAGGACACATGTGTCAGCGTGTAACACTCAAGTACGTGGCTACACCATCAGAACACTTATCATCCTATGTGGTGTCCCTGGGGCCAGCTTGGTGGCCCATCTGCTCTTGAGGCAGTTCCTGGGTTGGGTCATCTCATCAAGGCTTCAAAGAAGCCACTAAAAGTCCAGGAGAAGGGTAGGCCCCCAGGGAAGACCCTCCCAGGATCCCTCAGCTGGATTCTTGCAGGGTCCCCTTGGCCAGGCCAGGCCAGCATGCTGGTGCCCATTCCCCAGCTTTAGCCCTGCAAGAGGCTTGGAGTGAGGCCGGGCATTTTACATCTCTTGTAAGAGAAAGTTTAGACCAAAAATTAAAGGCCATGGTGCATGGAGATGTGGAGGCCAGGAGCAGGCCTCCAACCACAGGGGCTGTCTGCAGGGCATATATACTCCTGAGCAGGCCTCCACAGCCTACGGCAGACTGGTTCATCAGAGTGGGTGATGGAATGGACAGGGCTGAGGGTCAGGGCTGTGCTTCCAACCTCCTCCTACCAGCTGCATGGATCCTCAGAAGATGGTCACACCTGGGTCAGCAAATCATTTGCCGTCAGGGCCAGGCAGGGCCCTAGACAGCTATAGGCCCAGGAAGCTCAGAGCATGGTGGGATCCAGGGCAAAAAGAGGGCCCTCACCCATTTCTGAGGGGGTGACAGCTGCCTTGGGGGGACTGTGGGTTCAGACTTCCCAGAATCCCCACCTTTTCAGGAGAAGATGAGCACACATTTTATGTGAAACGATCAGAGGGATGGATGGGGTCACACAAAAGCCATCTGTGGGGAGGGTGAGAGTCACGCACACCATACATACAAACACTGGACCCCAAACTGCTAGTTCATCTGAATGTTTTTACTTTAGACAAATGGCCCTAGAAGCCAATAGAAGAGGCTGGTAACCCCTGGGAGGCATGAGAACTAACAGTGAGCTTCCCACACTCCCTGCCTTACTCCAGTACATTCCTGAGAGTTGCCTCCAGTGACCAGAAGTCCCCTCACTGGGCAATCACCATGAGAGGCTGCAGAGGGGCTGGAGGAAGGACACCCACATAGGCCTGGAGGGTAGACTGGTGGTCAGCCAGCTGGGCTCTGTTGTACCCACACTGACTAACTGTGAAATCCCAAGCTTGGTCTCCCGGATATTTAGAGCCTTCACCTGAAAAATGGGAGGCATCATTTGCACTTCATGGGGTTAAAATTACTCCTGTAGAAAGCTGGGCACACAGTAGGGGCAATTAAGGCTGGGTTCTTGTCATTAGATTACAGGCTCCATGTTCTTCCTTCACACCATTCAGCTCTGGTTTTTGTACAATGTGGTGGTTAGGTTAGGGTCCCAGGAACCAGGGCTCAGGTCCCACTGAGGCATGAAACAGCCTGGGCAGGTTTCAGGAAGGAGAGCTGTGTGAGGCCTGGTCCATGGCAGCAGAGGGTGAGAGCCACCCACTGGGGAAGGAGGACTCAGGGTGATCCAGGTGTGTGGATGGGGAGGGCAGGGGTAGGGAGTACAGGCCTAGAGAGGGAAAAGGGCCAGTGAGCTCCCCAGCCCTGTTGTGTACTGCTACACAACAAACCACCCCCAACCTGCACACTCACAGGCGTGAAACCACAGCATTGTGTTGCATTTATGGACTCTGTAGGTTGGAAGTTCTAATAGGAAACAGCAGAGATGATTCACCCAGGAGCCTCTTGCCCTCCATATCAGCCTCTGTGCTGTGGAAGGTGCTCTTCCCCCAGCCCTGAAAGCCATGCCTCCTACCTGCCCTGCTGAGGTCAAGTGTGACTGGGCTTCACCTCTCTGTGCCTCCTGAGCTGTGGGTTTACCTATCACCTCAGCACTTGCTGTTGAGTTATCTCTTCCTGCCTTCCTGCCCAGCACACCACACCATGGGGCCCTATATTCTCTTTGTACCCCCAATACCTGGCCCAGAGCCTGGCATGTAGTACATACAGTTTAATGTGGACTTATTAAGAACATGGACTCTGGGATTAAGTCCTGGCCTTTCTACCTCCTGGTTGTATGACTCCAGCAATTTGCTTAACCTCTCTAGCCCTTAGTTGTCTAATCTGGAAAATAGAGTAATTCTATTAACCCAAAGATGTCATGAGCATTAAATTAGATTTCTATCTAAAGAGTTTGGAACAGAGTTTGGTCTTCTTTAGTAGATGCTCAGAGAAATGGTTGTTGCTGTTATAAAGTGGTGTGTAAAAGAATGAACAAGTGAATGAGCAAATGAATGAGGCTTCTCTATCCATTATGGCTCAGATCAAAAACTCCCCTCCCCCATGATGTGCTCCTGATCCTCACAGTAAAGGGAGGGCCTCTTGGCCCACAGTGCGTCTGGGACTGCCGTGCCCTTACACATGCCATCCAGTGCAGTCCTGTGTATGCATGCCAACTGCTTCTCCTAGACCAGAAGCTCTGGAAGGGCAAGTGTGTCTTATTCATCTCTTTAGTCCCCAGGTTGCTCAGTATAGGCAGTAGGCACCTTGTATATAGTAGGTGCTTCATGAATGTAGTGAAATGAAGGAAGGAAACCACAAAAAGTGGACTTTTACTCTCTGATTGGAAAGAGACATACAGAAGATATGTTAAATCTGGTTAAGATTTAACTAAAAATAATAAAAACCTAACCACTCACAAGTTCAGTTGAATGGCACATGAATTTTTGCTGGGCCTAAATATCCTTCATCCTTTGCTTAAAAGTCAAATCCATGTTTAAGGACCAAGAGTTATTCAGAGCATCATACATATTAGTTTATGTGCTAATTAAAGTAGTAATTCTTAATCCTCCTCTCCTTGGCTCCCTTCTCTCTCCTCCCTTCCTCCTCCTCCTTCTCTTTTGCTTCTTCTTTCCTCTTTCCTTCCTTCCTTCCTCCTTTCCTTCTCTTTCTTTCTTTCTTTCTTTCTTTCTTTCTTTCTTTCTTTCTTTCACTTTTTCGCATTCTTTTTTCTTCCTCTTCCTTTTTCCTCCTCCTTCCTCTTCTTCTTCTTCCTCTTCTTCCCTCCTCCTCCTTCCTCTTTCCTCCTCCACTTCTTCCTACTTCTCTTCTTCTTCCTCCCCCTCCTCCTCCTTCTTTTCTCCTCCTCTTCCTCCTCCTCCATCTCCTCCTCTTCTTCCTTCTTCTTGCTGGAGAATTTTACATAGTCTCCTCAAAGAAATTTTGCCTCAGTGATGGGATGCCCAGCATCATAGAGAAACACAAAGCTAGAATGTCTGATGGAGAATTATGCCCACTGGTCTTCTCTGATCTTCCCACCCCTAAGCTGCCCCTCAAGAACCTAGTGTTGCTAGATACAGCAAATGAAAAATATAGGACACCCAACTACATTTGTATTTCAGGTAAAGAACAAGTAATTGTTTAGTGTATGTCCTACACAATATTTGGATGTCCAGACATTAACAGAATGTCCTATATTTTCCACAGCAGCCCCATTGGAACCCCTAGAACCAGGGCCTGGGCTCAGGAGGACCCCAGCTTGGTCTACTGCTCTGCTGTCACCATCTTGAAATTCCTAATACTTTTTAAACAAAGGGTTCCCCATTTTCATTTTGCACTGGGCCTCTAATTACACAGTTGGACTTGCCTAGGGCTCCTTGGAGCATGATTTGAGTCCCTGATGCCACAAGTAGTTCTGTTTCTAGTGACTACATGACCCTACATGGTGCAAACCCAAGGTGGCCTCGCTGCCAGGGTTGTCCTTGTTTACAGGGTGATTATCTAGTGGGTTTTCCTTAGGAGTCATACTTTTCTATTGTAATTGGCTTGAATGTTTTTGCCTTGGCAGCAAACAGTCCCAGTTAGACGTTTTATTCCAAGTTTTGCTGTACCTGGCATAAATCAGCAAAATACTTAGTGTGTAGAAATGTTAGTTGCTTCGTGGATCCCTTGAAAAGTGATTTGACCTAAAAAATAACTTTTATTGGTGTTATACAATGTGGTGTTGCATGATGCATATGATATTTATTATAAGTGCTTGTTTCTGATGTCATCATTCTGCACTATTACTCAGATTCACAGTTTCTAGATCTTAGCAGCAGATTAGCTTGATTCCTCCTGCAGATGGTTTTTTTTTTTTTTGAAAAGACTTTGGCTGTTCTGACTGCTCAATCACTCTTGAGTTCACATAAGAAAGGGCTTCTAAGCAGGTATGCAAGAAAATAAAGTGTCTTCACTCTAGAGCCAGAACACTGTATAAATAGCCACAGAAACACAGTCTACAGTCACTTAGAAAGCATCAAGTCACAAGTTGTCTTAAGAAAATATGGTATAAAGAAAACATGGAATTTAGATGAGGGTGTAACCACTTGTATTGCAAAAAGACAATGTTTCACTTTATAAAAGGAAGTTACTAGGAGGTTCATTTTAAATAATGAAATCTCTACTGTAAATCGTTGTTGTTGTTGTTGTTAGGTGCCGTCGAGTCGGTATCCAACTCATAGCGACCCTCTGTACAACAGGGGAAACACTATTGTCAGTGCTTCTCTGCCGTTCATAGGGTTTTCAATGGCAGATTGATTTTTGGGAGGGGGTTGCCAGGTCCTTCTCCCAAGCTTACAGCTTCTGGTGTTCCCAGGCGGTCTCCCATCCAGGTACTAACCAGGCCTGACCCTGCTTAGCTTCCGAGATCTAACGGGATCGGATGCCACAGGGCTACAGAAAGAATTGGTAGATGACCAACCATTCCAAGAGGTTGCATATGAAGAGGAACCAATGGTGTTGAAGGACGAAGTGGAAGCTGCCTTGAAAGAACTGGCGAAACACAAGGCTCCAGGAATTGATGGGATATCAATAGAGATGTTTCAACAAACAGATGCAGCACTGGAAGTGTTAACATGTTTATGCCAACAGATTTGGAAAACAGCTACTTGGCCAACTGACTGGAAGAGATCCAACTGAATGTGCAAACTATCGGACAATATCATTAATATCACACACCAGCAAAATTCTACTAAAGATCATTCAGAAGTGACTGCAGCAGTATATAGACAGGGAATTACTGGAAAATCAAGCAGGATTCAGAAGAGGGCGGGGAACTAGGGACATCATTGCTGATGTCAGGTGGATATTAGCTGAAAGCAGAGAATATCAAAAAGATGTCAGTCTGTGTTTTATTGACTACACAAAAGCATTTGATTGTGTGGATCATAACAAATTATGGATAACACTTCAGAAAATGGGAATACCAGAACACCTAATTGTGCTCATGAGAAATCTGTACATGAACCAGGAGGCAGTTGTTCGAATAGAACAAGGAAACACTGAGTGGTTTAAAGTTGAGAAAGGTGTGCGTCAGGGCTGTATAC
>VMDO01002198.1:0-28379 GCA_007922755.1 Pedetes capensis
AAAAAAAAAAAAAAAAAAAAAAAGACAGAGAGAGAGAAAAAATTTTTAAGTCTTATACTGAGGGAAAAAAAGATTCTATTCAAAAGAATCAATTCTGTCTGATTACATGAGGCTCAAGAATAGGCTAAATTAATCTATAATGACAGAAATCAAAATAGTAGTTACCATTTGGGAATAGTTACACAACTGTATGTACACATAGGTAATAGTCAATTAAGATGTAAATCTAAGATTTGCAAGTTTTACTGCATGTAAATTATACCTAAGTGGATTTTTAAAAATCATGTTCTCAAAGAGTATTTAAAGGCATAGGAATTTATTATATATGGTTTAGTATAGAAAAGACATACAACTGTATATATAGTAAGGTACTAATTTTTCTCAAAAATATGAATGTGTAGAGAAAAGAGTGAAGGCATATATGCCTAAGTGTTAACAGTAATTAAGTTTGCTATAATAATAAGTTTTCATTCTCTTCAATATATTCATCTATATTTTGAAACTTTTTACAAAAAGTATATATTACATTTTTTTTCAGGAAAAAGTATTTTCAATGTTTTCTATGACTATCCTGTCTTCCTCATTACCCAAATCCTGGTCTATATCTTCATTCTAAGTTACTATAATAGACTCCTAACTGACTTCCAAAATGTAAGAATCTCTCTACCTACCCCCAATCTGCTTTTTATCTGAATGTCTCTTCCTTTTTTGAAAACAGAATTCTACTTTTGTCTCATACTTGCAACATCTTCTAAGTTAAGATTTATTCTGCCCCCTATGATGTCTATTTTCCTCCAAGTATCTTTCTTCCTCCTTCTGTTGGAAATCTTCCTAAACTGTCTGGCAATCCTTGGTGCCTGTTCATAAGAAGAGGACAACAAAAAGCCCACCTTTTATTGAACACATTCCATTCAGAGTTTTGTCATCACTACCCTAAAACTACTCTTGTCAAGGTCACCATAACCTCTATGCTGCTAAATCCATTCGCCTATTCTCAGTCCTCATATTACTTAACCAAAAGAAGCCTGAACACAACTGACCATGCTGTCTTCCACACCACACTTGTTTCGCTTGGCCATAGACCACCACTCTCTCCAGATGCCCCCATCCACCTCACTTTTTCCATCTCTTCTTCTGGGTCTATCTTCCCTACCTGATCTGGTAGAGCTCCCTTAGGGCTCAACTATGTTCTGTTCTTCTCTATGCTGGAATCTTGATCCTCTCACCTGATATCACGGCTATGTGATGTAAAGTTGTTGTTGTTGTTGTTGTTAGGTGCCATCAAGTTAGATCCTACTCATAGCAACCCTCATAGGATTTTCAATGGCTGACTGGGGATTGTTCTTCAGGAGTGGACCACCACATCCTTCTCCCACATGTGATGTGATGAGAAGACATAAATGTACAGCCCCAGCTCTGACTTCTGCCTTTGAATTCCAGATGTATTTCCACTGCCCATCTGATGGTACAACTGAGACATCAATTGTTATTGTTGTTAGGTGCTGTCGAGTTGCAACTCGACCTATGTACAACAGAATAAGACACTACCCAACACTGTGCCATGCCAGGGACTAGTGTCAGTGTTTCTCTGCTCTGCATAGAGTTTGCAATTGCTGATTGTTTCAAGAATGGGCTGCTGCATCCTTCTCTCAAGCCTACGGCACCCACTATTCCCAGGTGGTCTCCCATGCAAGTACTAATCAGGCTCAACCCTGCTTAGCATCAGAGACCTGACCAGACTGGATGCCAGGGTGGTATGGTTGCAAGTGAGACATCAGTAGGCAAGTAAAACTCCCAAATCAAACAAGTCTGAAATTCCTGATTCCTTCCCCCAATTAAGCCTGCTCCTCCCCAGTCTCTGGCCTCTCAGAAAATGTTCCCTCTTCTATAAAAATTTGTCCAGAACCTGACCACTCTAAGCAACTTAATGTTCTTTATGTAATGTGTGATCAAAAAACATGATGAATGATGCTGCTGCATGCACCTAACAGAAACGCAAGGATCCTTCAATACAGGAAGTGGAGAGCAGTACTTGGAATCTTAGTAAGAGAGGCCGGCAAGTTTCAACTTGTTTGGTACAATCAGTCAGCTAGATTTGAAAGAAGGTGTGCTTTAAAGTAGCCCTACCACAGGCACAGTGGTACATCCCTGAAATCCTAGTGACTCGGGCGGGAGAGGCAGGAGGATCAAGTTGGACACGAGGCAGCCTATGTAACTTAGCAAGACCTTGACTCAAAATAAAAAATAAAAAAGGGGGCTTGAGATGCAGCCCAGTGGTAGAATGCTTGCAAAGTATATGTGAGGCCCGTGGTCCAAGCCTTGAGTACTGCAAAATAAATAAATAAAAAATAATAAATAAAATAATAAATAAAAAATAATAAAAATAAATAAAACACAAACAATGCTTCTGATATGGCAATTTCCATCAAATAAGCATTGTGTCCTCATCCACCTCATTCACCACGTCTGGCATCGTGCAACTTCTGGTTCTTCCCTATAATCAAAATGACCATGAAAGGTAACATTTTGAATCAATCAGGATGAGGAGATAGCCATGTGAGTGCAACTAAAGACACTCACTATAATCAAAATGACCTATAATCAAAATGACCCTGATTATAGGGTCATAATCAAAATGACCCTGATATTTGATTATAGGGAATCAAAATTCCCTATAAATCAAAATGACCATGAAAGGTAACATTTTGAATCAATCAGGACGATGAGATAGCCATGTGAGTGCAACTAAAGACACTCATGAAAGAAGACTTTCAAGACTGCTTTAGAAAGTTGCAAGAATGATGAGGTAAGTGTGTCCAAAGTTAGGGGGGAGGATTTTGAGGGGGATTAATGGCAATGTGTCTTTTACTACAATAATGTTTTTTTCATTTAAACATTCACAGTATTTTGAATCACACCTCCTATATGCCAAGCATATCCCCACTTGGGGCCCTTGTTGTTGCTTTTTCCTCTGCCTGGAACCATTTGCTCTAAAATGCTCTTGACTTACTCCCCTCATTGGCTTCAGTTTTCTGCTTAGAGATCACTTTATCCATTAAATACCTGACATAACCATCAACTCTCATATTCCCTTATCCCCTATACCTTACTTTATTTGTTCTTAGCATGTTATCACTCTCTGACATAACATGCCCTGCTTTGTTAGTCAGCAGCCTATTTTTTGTGTCTGTCTTCTAGACCTAAGCAAAGCAAAACCTATGAGCAACAACTTATTGTCTGTCCCTAGTGCCTGTGGTCTGCAGCCACAGCACCCTAGCATCCAATCCCACCTGATCTTGGAAGCTAAGCAGGGTCAGCCTGGTTAGTACTTGGATGGGAGACAGCCTGGGGATACCACGTGCTGCAAGCTAGGGAGAAAGACTTGGCAATCCACTCCTGAAACAATCTGACAACAAAAACCCTAGAAATAGTAGAGAAGCAGTGGCAATAGTGCCAGGCATGGCACAGTGTCAGGGAGTGTTTTGTCTGTTGTACACAGGGTCGCTATGAATCAGACCCGACTCAATGGCACCTAACAACACTTACCTTCAACAGTAAGTGCTTAAAAACTGTGATGGTCATTATAAGTGCTAAATAATTGTTGAATGAATAAGTGAATGAATGAATGACCAAAAATGAATTTCTATTTCCATGAGCAGGGCTTGGTGGGTGGGCCCACAAGGAATGACTGAGCAGGGATCTGCTCATTTTGATGAGGAAACCCCCAAATAGCTGTATGCCCTTTTTCTTAGTGAGTTCCTACCCTTTGCCCTGTGATTCTTTCTATCTCCTGCATAGGAGTTATAAGCCCAACTAGCAGCATTTTGGAAGCTCAGCCCAAAAAACAGTTGGAGTTTTCAGTGTTCACTATGTAAATTTTAATTAATTTCTCTGTTTAATAAGTTTCCTTCAGTTTTCCTTCTTTCGTTTGACAATTATTTACCAAGTAGCTATTAAATGCAGGTACTATTCTTAGTACTTGAGGTAAATCCATAACCAAAACAGACTAAAATCTCTACTGCCTGGAGCTGATATTTAGCTGTGATGGGTCTGCTTGAGTCCAGAACCTTCCATCCTCCATTATTTAGTTGAGCTGGTAAAAGAGATTCTAGACTATGCTGCACCGTATACTTACATTCAATAGAGTTGCTAAATGTGGCCTCCCTAAATTTCAGCCAATCCTATTTTCAGTCCTCCTCCAATCCCACTTCATTCCCCTCAATTTGTTCTCCAGAGGAGCTGAGATTGGTGCCTTTAATTTTCCAGCTTTTCTGGGTGCAATAAGGTAAGCCAGCTTCCTTATTTTTTCACTCAGTTCTGCTAAAGTCAGTTAAGGCTTATGCATCCCCATTTAGCTGCTTAAATGTGTTTTTTTCTCCATGTGATTTTGGAATTTTTTATTATAATTTTAGAAAGCACATATAAATGCTTACATTTAAGCTTCCATGTTTAATAAGCCAACCTGAATGTCTTCACTAACATAATCTTCCATAAATACCACATCAGATTTTGAAGGACATGTGCCCTGGGCACCTATTCTTCAGGGCATCTACCAAGCTGTTACATAGTGTTTGTTGTTTCCATACCAAGGGGAAATTCAGCCTCTGACAACCTCTTCCTTCTCAACAAACATACACACACCATCCAGTAAGTGCTGAGTTCAGCTTTCCTATCTTACCTACTGTGTAGCCAGAGAAATATGGGAAGCACAAGGTCCCCTGGCTCTCAATTCTCCAAGCCAGCAGTTGGTGAGAAGGATCTCACTTACTCATGTGGTCTTTCACCTGTCCCTGTCCTTGGGTCTGGACTAAACTGCCACCACTCATCTCATCGATTTGATCACACCTCACTGAAATAAACAGAAAAATGTCCTCACCTTGAGAGCATCATTGTGTTCTGCCAGCCAGGAGAGGCTGGAGAAAACAAATTAAACATGAAGAAGTAGGAAACCCATGCCCAGCACCTTCCTGGTGTGGGCGACCAGCGCCATCGCCATGGAATGGAAGCCGGTGCAAGGCAATAGCCCGCGCGGTGAGCTGGCAGTACAGTACGTCGTCCCGGTCTCATCCCAGCTGGCGGCTTCACAGCACCACAAGCGACTCAAGTATTCCGTGATTATCAGCATTAAGAAGATCTCCTCCACCTGGGAAACTCATGTTGGGAGACGGGAGCTGCCACACTCTAGGCAGCCTCTATAGTGAGCTACTGCATGGCCACAGCCGCCAAGAAAGAGAGGCCCTCAAGGCCATTAGCCGGCTTGAAGAACTGAAGCCGGCCACACCACTGAGAGAGCTTGGAAGGGGATTCCGTCTAATCGACTTGTCAGCTGAGTCGGCCACCCTGGCAGACATCTTGAAAGATCTTGACCCAGAAATCCCCAGAGAGCTGTGCGCCTGGCTTCCTAGCCCTGAGAAACTGTAATAATGTTCTCAGACGCTTAAAAAAAATAATTTTTTTAAAAAAGAGACTAAGACTGAAATAAAATCAGATTATGAATCCAATCTTAAAATAGATATTTCATTAGGTTGAATTCATTTAGTTAACCCTAATATTTCATTGACTGCAGCTATACCACTGTGGCGTCCCATCCCTTCTGATCTTGGAAGCTAAGCAGGGTAAGACCTGGTTAGCACTTGGATGGGAGACCACCTGGGAATACCAGGTGCTGTAAACTTGGGAGACAGACCTGGCAACCCACTCCCAAAAAACAATCAGCCATTGGAAATCCCATGAATAGCAGAGAAGCGCTGACAATAGTGTTTGGTTTGTTGTACCTAGGGTGGCTGTGAGTCGGACATCTACTCAACTGTACCAAACAACAACAAGGCCTGGAACACAGTAACCCATGTAATATAAAGGAAAGTTTAGCTTCCTAAATTTGATTATTAACTGAAGTTTAAATAGAGCCAGAATCTATTTGATACCTTTGGGGCCTTTGGTCTCTCCTGAGTGCAGTGTTAAAACTCCTTCCAATACCAACATTTATTCTTTACAACCTAGCTCAGATCTCCAGAATGCCACACACCACGTCACATCACTTTTGACATTTGAATTTAGGAGATAATTTTAGCATGTTAGTGATAGTTTATGAGACCCTTAACTAAAAGTAACTCTAAAAGGCTAATGTAATTAGTGCTTACTTGGTAATCTATATAATCCTCTTTAGTTCTCTAGCCATTCTTGAAGTTACATTGGGACTATGTGGCTAGTATAGGCCAACAGGTTAGGACAAAAGTGATGATGTCGTTTCTAAGTAACGCAGTGAAAATCTATCATATCTTCTCCTTTCACCTTCATGATGTCAATGACGTCAGAGTTAACATATTTCATATAGTCAACTACAAAATGGTGACTGGAGAAAAATAAGCCCTAGATCCCTGAGTCACTAGAGACCTCCACTCCACCCCAACCAACCCACACTCAATATGTAACACAAGAAAAGACTACATTTGGAGTTTACTATACACCATCCTTAGGGAAATAGACTAGTTTAAGACAACTTGTGAAGATAAAGAGATTTTAGTGTCCATTAATGACAGGCTAGGTGATTCAAACTAACCTTCCCACTAAGAACGGTAAAAAAAACAACAACAACAAAAAAAAAATTAAAAATAAAAATCTGCTTGAAAGCATTGGAAAAACAACCTGTTCGTGAAAAATCACTAGGTTACCACCTGACCAATGGGAAAAAAAAGAAATTCTACAGAAGTGAACCTGACATTTCAGGCTACTTTTCTCATCGGAGCATTTATTAATTTTGACAAAGCCAGTGTTTGATTCCTAACTGGTGTGTTTAATGGTTTGGTATAGTGGTACAAAAAGTTAGACACTGGAAAAAAACACAGTAGTATGGATTGAGACCCTGAAGTTCTGTCCTTTAGGAGTAAAGATGAACCAGAAGTTTAAAAAGCCTTTTCACAGCCTGTAACCCAGCTTCAAATCACCTGGGCCACCCAGAATATCTCAGGCCCTGTAATTGACTAAGGTGATCCCAGATTGCTAATGCTGTAAGGTTTCTGGAAGAAACAGAGACTTCCCTGGAGAAAAAGAGGGGGGGAAAGGCACCTTAAACCTAATTATCTCTTTAAACAAGACATTTTCTTCAAACATAACTGATACAATCAAAGAAAACTAGGTTCAGTCTCTGTTAATATGAACAAGAACCAGCAAAACCAACAGAAAATATAAGCAGAATTACATGGTCTCCATATGTTGACACTGATCAAGTTTTAAAGCAAGTAGCTTCTTATGTTCCAGGAAATAAAAGGTTGAAAATTTCAGGAGAGTGGAAATATTTTTAAGAACACAGAAGAAATAAAAGAAGAACCAATAAAAATTTTAGAAATGAACTATAATTACTGATGTTGAGAACACAATGGATGAAGTTTTGTTAGATTAGATAAATATAAGGATTTATAGCTTGCAGCCATAACCCCCAGACATCAGCTCTCTCTGATCTTGGAAGCTAAGCAAGGTCAGACCTGGTTAGTACTTAGATGGGAGACCACCTGGAAACACAGGTGCTGTAGGCTTGGGAAAAGGATCTGGCAGCCCAGTCCCAAAAACCAATTAGCCACTGAAAACCCTATGAATGGCAGAGAAGCGCTGACAATAATTTGGGGCATGGCACAGTATCAGGTAGTGTTTCATCTGTTGTACATAGGGTCACTATGAGTTAGACCCAACTCAATGGCACCTAACAACAACAACAAGGATATACAATGACCTTAAATGATGCTAAAAAAAAAAAAGAAGAAGAAGAAGAAAAAGAAAAAGAAAAGAAAATGACTGGAAAATACAGGAGATCATTATTTATTCCTAGAAAGAGAGTAGAGAGAGAATGAAGCAAAATCAGTATCTTAAGAAATAATGGTGAAGAATTTTCCAAAGCTGATAGAAGACATGGATCTATAGATTGAAAGTTAGATGAATTTTGGCAGAGAAGAGAAAGAGAAAAAAAATTTAAGTCAAAGATGACTTTAAGAGTTCTAACATGAGCAAAAGGGTAATGTGACTAATAGAGATAAGATCAGAAAAGGAAGAACAGGCTTATTAGGGTTAGGAGAAGGCATTGTAAAATAGAAATTACAGGCTTCGATTTTTACCTGTTGTGTTTAACATCCAAGCAAGCATAATGAATGATCCATTATTTTTAGGAATATACAAAATTTCCATTGTTTGAATAAGATAATGAAAATTTTCTTATGTCAAGAATCCATCACCCTTAGGTCTCCTTCCTTTCCTGCTAGAATCCATCCTTCACCTCCAAGTGTTGTTCTACAAATGGACATTTACAGCAAAATGTACAAAGACTTGCAAATTGCATCTGCCTGATATTTAAACGTAATTGTCTGCCCAATGCAACCTACATAGAGAAAAACCCATCACAACAAAAACAATGTGCTTTTCAACTTTTAATGCCATAATGTGGGGTTCCATTTTAAAAAAATACTATGATGATAAGATACCAGCAAAATGTGGAATTTTAGAATATATCAGCAACTTCAAATGATGGAATAAATGTCACAATCTGCAATATTACCTTAATGATTATCATGAGGTTTTTTGATACATAGTTTATTTTATTAACACACAAAGAAAAAACATTGGCTGCCATTAATTCTGATTTTTTTTTAACTTAGAAAACAGCAAAAATTTCACAAAAATCTGTGGCTGTGGATAAAAATGATATAGCATTCTTTCTTTACAACTGAAAAGTTCCCAAAAGAGGTTAAAAGATAATAATGATGATAGATATTTATTGAGCACTTCTATATGACAAGAACTGTTTTAAGGGACTTACCTGGATTCACCCATTAAAGAGATTTAAAGATGTCTGATAATGTAAATTATATACCAATGGTATAAAGAAGATTGTTTAATAGAAGATCAGGCAATTCTTTTTTTTTAATCTAAGATTATTCTTTTTATAAAATACAACTCCACAGTATAACTAGGGACCAGAAATGTACATATGATAATTTAGGAAAAAACATTTAACTATAATGAACTACAAATAAATCTATAATTTTTCCATGATATTAAGTTTTCTTCTGAAAATAAAAATAAAATTTTCAAAACCAATGAAGAGGAAAATAATTTTATTTTTGAATGACCTATTACATGCCAACATTGCATTTTAAAATACATCTAGAGAGTATCCATGTTATTGCCTGATGCAAAGATGAATTTTTTAACACCAACTTCAGGTCTACTTGTCTCAGATGTTTTCATTCCACTATTTTCCTGTATAACTACTACTACACTTTTGTGCTTTCCCTATTATTCCAAATGGAGTCATTAGCAATACTTCAACCACAATTTTATAAAAATTGGTCAAACTTCCTAATATCATCACCAGTAGAAAAGGCTAAAAACACATTATTTAATCAAGTGTCTTTCAAGAAAATTTTGTCTATAAAATTCATGAACATTCTTCATAAATTATTAAATGTCTTAAGTGTTTATAAGTAATTTTGGACATTATTTAGCCACATACTTGATACTTTAGAGGGTTGAAATTTAATAGTCAACCTATTGTTTATTCTTTTTCAGCCATTCTAGTATTGGATTTCTAAAAACTGGGCTATCTTGCTTAACTTCTTTCTTTCCTCCCTTCTTTCTTGTTTTCTTTTTCTTATTTGAAACTCTGTAACCCTTACTATTAAAAAAAAAAATTGTGAATTCACAGAATTATTTGACTTTTCAGGAAACATAGGAGGCTAAGGCCAACAGCCATAGCCCTGTGACATTCAATCCCGTCATATCTCAGAAGCTAAGTAGGGTCAGTCCTGGTTAGTACTAGATGGCGGACCACCTGAGAACACCAGATGTTGTAGGCTTGGGAGACAGGCCAGGCAAACCACTCCTAAAAATCAATCCGCCATGGAAAGCCCTATGAACAGCAGAGAAGCACTGACAATAGTGTTTTGCCTGTTGTACACAGGGTCACTATGAGTTGGATACAAACTCGACAGCACCTAACAACAACAAAGGAACCTAAGAATTTTTGACTCCAGACCATCATAAGAGGTTTGAATCCCTTCTGTCACATGAACTCCATATTTCCTACCCCACAATCTGCCCCCATAGGGAATTATCCACAAAATAACTCATTCCATTTTCAGTTTTCAGTATTAAAAATATCTTTTCTACATGGTGCTGGAATTTTATTTCCTAAAACTGCTGTTTTTGGGGATTCACCAATCTCGCCTTGACCTTGGCAGGATGACCTGGGGCAAGTTCATCTCTGTTGCTTTAGTTTCCTTGGTTGTATAATAAGGGTAATAAATGTATGTTACAAGGATATAGAGATTAAGAATGTTTGTAAAGCACCTGGCACAAGAGAGGACCTTCATGAACTACAGCTTTTATTAGGAATAGAAACTCCTCCTTTGCAAAGCTTCCCTCAGAGAAGTGGTGGTAACTGTCATTTACTGCCTTTCAGGCCAAATACTCTCAATTCCCTTCACTGTTTCTTGGAACAACAAGGCATTCCTTTTTCTTCTAGTCAAGCCTTTCTGAATAAGTTCAGTTCTCTGAGAGAAATGTCAACTCCCAGAAGCTCCCCTCAAAAAAAAAAAAAAGGAAAATGATAAGCAACTATTTTACCAACTGAGAGCAAGCTCCACACTCATGTCATGACAAGATAATATTTCTCTTTTCTCTACTGCCAACTTAATCCCTTTCCTCCCCCTCCTACCTTCAGTGTCCCCCTACTGGCCCTCTGTCAAGCCGGGCTATGGGGAGGCAATACGTATGGATACTTTCTGATTCTAAGGAGAAAAGACAGAACACCCCTCAGACATTAGAATGTATCTGAGAAGCTTCCCTCTTCATTCTGGTAGGATGTTGGCTCTTCCTCCTCAAGAGTGGTTCCTCTCTGTCGTCTCCATTCCATATTCTGGACTCCACAATTCTGGGTAGTAGCTCCATAAGACATCTTCTTTCTGGGACTTATGGAAGTCTCATGACTGAGTTCTGTCTCCTCAGCTAATTCATCTTGGTCAATGATCCCACATTTCTCCTCAGAAAGATTCTCTGGGTCAGCCCACTCCTGTTTCTCCCCAGAGGCAAAGACCCCATAGAAGATCACACCACTGTAGTGCACTAGGGCAGCAATAAGGAACACGTTCTGCCATTCTTCTCGGGTCTAAAGAAAGAAATAAAGTGCCCGTTAATGTTTTAACCAAAAGCAGAGATTAGCAATATGTCCTGAAGGTCTCCACAAAGACACCTGCCTCCCCAAAGGTAGTGCTGTTCTTCTAGAGAAGAAGTGGCAAAAGCAGCATTCAGGCTCCACACTTAGTTCAAGTACTTAAAAATTGAAAGACTACAATGAATATGCATCTTTAATTTTAATAATACATTTTTAAATTTTAAAATTTTATATTTTAAAATTTTACATTTTAAAACGTAAAAACACATGCTGCATCAGTGCATAGCTCTTCTAAATATACAAATGGGGTTTCCTCTCACATAATAGGCTAAATTAAACTTGCTGTAGGACCCCATCATTTTAAATATCAGAGCTCCCCTTATTGCCTGTGGTTGGACACATAACAATATTTAAACAATTAAAGTGTTCAACTTTGCCAATAGTTTATTTATAATCATTGCTTTTGTATAAAAAGCAGCAAATCAAAAAATAATGTGAACCTGTGTTTAAAGTTAGAAGAAGATAGTATCTTGGATTTAATGGGCATCTTATTGATCCCATTACCTCATGAACAGAGAGGGAAAACATGGATCCTTTGCCCATAAAATCCCCAAATCCTACCTTTCTTTTCTGTCAAGGAACAAAATGTTACTTCAAATTTTCCTCTCTGAAAATATGAAAATTTCTCTGAAGTTATATTTGTAATAAGCAATTCAACTAAGAAAGTAGGTTTAAAAAAAAAGAAACCCATTGTGTCAAATAATTCCTATCTGCAGAAAGCAGCATCCTGAAATTTTTTTCACTGACAGAGATACAAAAATAATGTGGCCTGTGGCTTAACTCTAGATGAATTGTAAGAACCCCCTCTACTAACTATGCTATTCTAAATACACAAAGGTTCAGTAATGACTGCCACACCTTTGAAGGTTCTTAGGAAGGGTCATTAATGTCTTGTTTATTTTCTTCTTAACAAGGAAGTCTAACAGCACTAATACTTTTATGCTGGAACATGCTAAGCAATAGATGGAAATAGGCTATAAAGCTTAAGCACTTAGAATTATAAAACAATCATAGATTAATCAGTCATCCTGAATGATTGCCTCAGTTTCTTCTTTGTGTCTCTAAACCGTCTCTCTGGCCTTCACCCTTCTCTCCCAAACATTTCTCAGCTGAGAAAATGTGGAACTATATAAAAATTAGCTTTGGTGCCATCAATAAACCATAAAAGAAAAGAAGAAAAACAGGAAGAGAAGGAGAAGGAGAAAGAAGAACAGGAAGAAGTTGTTCAAGACTCAGTTAAGGTCAAGGACACACACATTTATAGGAATAGGCATAACATTGAGATCTTCAAGTTTGTGCAGTACTTTCATCTTCTGATATTGTAACCCACAGCCACAAAGGAGACCATTACCTTGTGCTTTGTCATTGCACCAACAATGAGGGGACAGACCATTCCAGAGAGGGTTCCCACGCCATTTGAGATCCCCATGAGAATGCTGGCATAACGTGGGGCAATGTCCAGATGGTTGACATTAAAACCTACAATGAAGCAAAAACCTCAAAAGTAGAGCCAAGAACAGAATTCCAAACACCCTTGGGAAAATATGTGGTTTGTCCCAATTCTCATCAATCTATTTGATCTCCTATAGTATATGACTACCTACAACAACAAGTTTATGACTAATGGAGAGTCTACCAAGAGAAATGAGTTGCACGTTGCCAGGCTGTGTCTTCACAAAGCAGGAAAATAGGCTATCTATGACTGACTAGTAATGTCTACATGGGCTTTAATGGGGAGAATTATAACATGTATGCCCTGCAGATTTGGAACTCCAAAATATAATGTTTAGTGTAAAACTGAACGACCTAAAAGGCTGGATGACATTCATTCAGAGTAAGCAACTGAAACCTGTAGAACCAAACTTTGCTTCCTAATATGGCCCCTCCTAGCCCTTGACTCGGGCTAGGATTTAGCTCAGTTGGTAGAGCACTGCACTGTAGTCTCTGAGGTCCCGAGTTCAATTCCCAGCACTGCAAAAATGGGAGAAGGACCTAGCAATCCACTCCCCAGGCAATCCCAAAACAGTCAGCCATTGAAAACCCTATGAGGGTCGCTATGAGTTGGATACCGGCTTGACGGCACCTAACAACAACAACAAGCCCTTTACTCACTTCTAAAAGATCTTTGTAAACAAGACTGCCTTAGTGATCATGAAACTTCTACTTTCTTATAATAAACATTTGCACAAACATTGATGGAACCCTCTATAATTTACAAAACACTTTCACACACCTACTTGGAGTCTACACATTTGGATTAGAATCTTATTTCTACCACATAATCAAGTAATTTTTTGGTCTTTGTTTCCTCATCTATAGTATGGGGATAATATTACTACTCACCTCTTAAAGATGGTCTGACAAGAGACTCAAAGAAAATACATATGTGGGAGCCCTCAGCAAATAGCTAAGTATTCTAACTACCACCATGCCTGCTGCCATTGCTGTTATTAAGAAACATCTCCCTGACTTTGAGGTCTTCTGACAATAGTATTTCACTTGTTGTATGTAGGGTCACTATGAGTTGGACACTGACTCAACAGCACCTAACAACAATCTAAAGATAATGCTGCCAGAAATGGTAAAATAATAAGCCAGCAATACCCCACTGCTACTCTGCCTACCAAGAGAAAAGAATAAACAGACAGAAGGGGGAAGAGAAAAATCGGGGGAAGTGCAAATTTAAGAAAGAGGCTTATAATGCTAGAAACCAACTCTGCCAATATTGCCCATGGGGCATTTTAGAGTAAGTCAGCTCTGGCAGCTTAACTGAGGTGCAAATCTGGACTAAAGATTTAAACCTTTTCATCCTGTTTCATCATCTAGAAATTAGGGTAATCATACTATAAAATTGTTGTAAGAATTAAATAACATGCTAATTACATTGTTGTTGTTGTTGTTGTTGTTGTTGTTGTTGTTGTTAGGTACTGTTGAATCAGTGTCTGACTCATAGTGACCCTCATAGAGTTTTCAATAGCTGATTGTTTCAGGATTGCCTCAGGAGTGGATTGCCGTGTCCTCCTCCCATTTTTGCAGTGCTGGGGATCAAACCCAGGTCCTCAGAGAGTGCAGAGCAGCACTCTACCAACTGAGCTAAAGCTCAGCCCCTCAATTACATAGTATATACCATTTATGCCCCTTTTTGTTTTCTTTCTCTTTCATTTTTTTCTGTTTTGTTTTTGTTTCTTGTTTGTTTTGAGATCATGTCTCACTATGTTGTTCAGACTGGTCTCAAACTCATAAGACTCAAGCTACCCTCCTGCCTCAGTCTCCTTAGAAGCTGGGACTACAGGCAAGTGCCACCTCTACCTGCAGCATGTATGCTCTTGATGGGTGGTTAGCCATATGTCTTGTTTGCCACCGTCTTCCCTAAACTAGCAAAATGTCTGGCACACAGTAATCACTCAATACATAGTTATTTAATTAGTTACCAACTTAAGCTACTGAAATTATAGCAAGGGGTTATAGGTTTTGTTTATTCATACTTTCGTTTTCCTTTGGTTTGGTTTTCAATTCTTTATTCTGTGCAAAGAATAGGATTTAAAACAATTTTTTCTTCTAATCTTGTGCATTGGTTGATAGATTTTCTACCTCCATTCAGAGAGAAATTTTAAGAAAATCTTTTTGCAATAAACATACCTTCTCTTTCACTTCAAAGTGAATGCAATCAGAATACAAAACAGCTGCAAGATTAATTAATCTTATTGTGATTTGAATGTGATAAATACTTTTTAGAAAAAAACCTAAGAAGCAATTAATATGATTGTTGAGTATTATATGCTGATACAAAGCCTAGGCATCTGCATTCAGCTAAAGATAATGTAAGAAAAGCCAGTTAGGTTTTTAGCTGCACAATCCTGGTGTTCAGGGGGCAAAAATCACTGAGAAACTAAGACTGATAGATTTTTTATAGCGATAAAAAAATTTACACACAACCTGGGAGACATTCTACACAAGACATTTCCCAAAGCAGCCATCACACAGCCCTTGAATCTTTCTAACCTCAGGCGCTTCATCTCTCATATGTTTGATCAGGTCCTAAATTGTGCAAGTCTACCCTAATTTCTCTATTTATTCCTTATGAAGTTGAAAGACAGCAGATCCTAAGGAATTACCACCCACTATAGCCACAGTCCCTCACGTGATTATTGTTGAGGCAGATAGATCTTTATTCTTATCTAAGCCACTCAATATACTTGGTAAGTGAAATCACATGTCTGAGCCTCAGTTTCCTCACAGATGTAACAATGCCCTTCTCACAGGATTGCAATGAGGATGAAATGAGACCATCTTTAGACCATAGCAAGCATATCATAAATGCTTTTAAAAGGGCACCTGCTACGATTGGGAGTACTAGGTTTTTGTCCTGTTTGTGACTTAATTGTCAGTCCAGGAGAGAGGAAGCAATATGTGCCTGAGTATTTCAATATATGCAGGGACAGGACATGAATTCTTTTGCATCATAGAGTTATCAAGGGAAGATGTGCCTCAATATCCTACTGGAAGCAAGTCCTGATCGCTCTATCCTCGCTACTCAAAGTGTGCACCGCCAATGTGCATAGTGATACAGGCCTACAATCCCACACTAGGGAGGCAGAGACAGGACAATCATGAGTTTGAGGCCAGTCTGGACTACATAGTAAGACCCTGTCTCAAAAATTCAAGGGCTGGAGATATAGCTCATTGATAGATCATCTTCCTAGCATGTACAAGGCCCTGGGTTAGATCCCCAGTAACACACACACACACACACACACACACACACACACACACACACACACACACACACACACTCAAAGTGGACTACCAACCAGCATCACTCACTGCAGAACTTATTAGCTGGTTAGAAATGGAAAATGTCAGGCACCACTTTGGAACTACTAAATCAGAATCTGTATTCTGAAAGATCTTACAGTGGGTTCCATTTGCATTAAAGTTGGAGAAGCTCTGGGCTAGTGTGCATAATAATCAAACAATAATAACAGTGAATACTTACTCAATTTGTTCTGCATCTGGCAAGTGAATATAAACATCTTGTGGGCAGAATCTTTTATTTGTTCACTGCTATATCCCCAGTGCTGAGAACAGTACCTAGCTAGTGGGAAGTGGAAGTGAATGTGTGAAAGATCTCTGTTCCTCCTCCCAACAATCCTATGAAGTTGCTGTTACATCTCTCCAGTTGCTGGATGTTAGCAGTTTAAGCTGGGCACCATGGTACACTCCTGTAATCTCAGTAACACAGGAGGTAGAGGCAGGAAGATCACAAGTTCAAGGCCAGAGGCAGGCTACACAATTTATTGAGACCCTGTCTCAAAATAGGTGGTGCTGGGATTTAGCTCAGTTGGTAGAGCACCACTCTGCAGTCTCTGAGGTCCCAAGTTCAATTCCCAGCACCACAAAACAGGAGAAGGATGTGGCAACCCATTCCCGAGGCAATCCTGAAACAATCAACCATTGAAAACCCTATAAGGGTCGCTATGAGTTGGATACAATTCGAGGACACCTAAAAACAACAACAACATCTCAAAATTTAAAGTATAAAAGGGCTTGTGAGTGCACCTCAGTGGTAAAGCACTTGCCTAGCATGTATAAGGCCCCAGGTTCAACCTTCCAGTACTGAGAAAATAATAATGATTTAGCATTTTTTTCCTTATATATATGATACATAGTCAAGAAAAGTGTCAAGCCCAGATTTATGTATTTCCAAATCCAAGTTCCTAACTGCAGGCTACTTTGAAAATAGAATTTTTTTTTTTGTAATTTTACTATTCATCAACTCTATTTATTTTGACAGATACCTCAGGCCCCTATTTTAGGCTAGTTTAGGCCAGAGTTCCCATGTTTTTCTGTTCTGGCACATAATCACTCTATTTGTTACTTAAAGTAGCCTAGAAAAATGGAAAGAAGACAGACTTAGAGCCAGGCATGTCTGTGCTTCTGCTCTTCCCTTGCCAACAACTGTGTGACATTAGGGAAGCACCCAATTTTTCTGAGCTTTAGGTAAATATCAGTAAAATAGTGAAAATTTAGTAAAATATTGATATTACTACATGCTTCACAATGTTGTGAGGTAGATTCAATTACATAAAATATTTTGTAAGTAACAATCTTTTTACATTGTTTTAAAAATAGACAACTAAAATATTACTTTCTCATCTAGTCTTGCACAGGGAGCATCTAAAATCTGTAAGACATGATATGATTGCAATCTGGCCTCTCAAATACAGTTCACTGGTTTCTGTTCCTATAAAACAGGGTCCTAAAAGCACTCACATTCCATAGTGTAGTTGTAAGAATGACAGGGCTTAATACACACAGAGAGCTTTGAACATCACTGCCACGGGTGCTTGCACTTGATCAAGATAAGCTCATGTCCTCCCTGCTATTATTCCTACCTGCTCTGGTAGTCACTTCCCCTCTGTGGACCAGCATTTCCTTGTTTGGGAAATGAAAGCAATGGAGTACACAAAATCTAAATAAATCTTCCACTCTCAAAAACTTCTGATGCTATGGGGTTTTTTTGTTGTTGTTGTTTTGTTTTGTTTGGAAAATTTTAATGTACACCTTAATGTGATTCATTCTGACATGCTTTTCATTGTGACATTTCCATATATGCATTTTGTTGTACATTATACATATAAGTTCCCCCTTACCCTCTTGTACGCTTCCTCCCCACCCCCACCCCCGTCCCACCTCGAAGACTTCTCTTCCATTTGCTTGTCTTTTTATGGTAATATTTTTCTATATATCCTTGGATTCCAGTTCTGTTTAAGATAGACATTTTTTCCTGTAGCGAACTTTCTTTTTACATTGTCAGAACAATTACATGAATTTTCTAGACCATCTATAATAACACCATTCTTAGCTTTTCTTTTATTATGTTCTGACCTCTGCATAGGATTTTTTCCTTCTTATAATTTTGATTCAGCTCCCACATATGAGTGAGAACATGTAGTATTTCTCTTTCTAAGCTTGTGTTCATTCACTTAAAATAATTTTCTCCAATTCCATACATTTTGCTGCAAATGGCATTATTTCACTTTTTTTTTTATTGCTGAGTAGTATTCCATTGTGTATATGTACCATAGTTTTTTTTAGCCATTCTTCTGTTGATGGGCACTTTGGTTGATTCCATATCCTTGCTATTGTGAAAAGTGCTGCATTGAACATGGAGATGCAGGTGTCTCTGTGGTATAATGACACATCTCCCTTTGGGTAAATTCCCAATAGTGTTATAGCTGAGTCAGACGGTAGATCAATTTTTAGTTTTTTAAGATACCTCCATACTGATTTCCACAGTGGTTGGACCAATTCACAGCTCCACCAACAATGTAAGAGTGTCCCCTTTTCTCTGCAACCTCGTCAGCATTTGTTGTTATTTGTTTTATTGATCTTGGCCGTTCTTACTGGTGTAAGGTGAAATCTCAGAGTTGTTTTCATTTGCATTTCCCTAATGGCTAGGGATATTGATGCTATGGTTTTATGTCAAATGACACAGCCATTTATAATAACATTAGCAGTCCTCTATCAGGAGGTGAACATTTGTAAAGTCACAGGAACCTCTATTAGATCAGGTGCCCTGGTATTGACCCAGGGCACATGCTTGATCTCTGCTCATGCCTCACGGAAATTACCTCCATTGGTGTCTTTTCCCACAACAGAATAACCAGGGACACAGCTCGAATGGCTTCCTGAATCATGCCTACTGATCTTACAAAGTCACTCCCACTAGATGAAACTCTCCAGGCAGTGGCCCTACTCCTCAAGAATGGCTGGCTTCTGAGGGAAGGTAGTACAATATCCTTGTCTATTTTTCTTCCTTGATGACTCTGTAGACAACTCAAAGAACACTTTACCTGAAATAGCAAAGCCACTGAATCCTACAGCAAGCACCAGAAAGGAGATAGCCACCCCTTTGGTATGGGAAAAGCCAACAACCAGGAGCAAGGTTGCCTCCATGCCAAAACCTACAAATGGAAACAGCCGGAAGAAAATGTCATTCCCATGTCAGTCACCCCAAAGTTACTAACTTGTCAAATAAGAACTAATCCAGATTCTCACAAACCTAAATTTTTGGTGCATACATTCTGGCACAGTGCTTAAAATATAACCCAGAATTTCATGGTTACATGACTATGCTAATATTGCCTGGGTATTCTGTGAACTTTCTAACTTTCCTGATACACCTTCAACACCAAATGTCCCAGTAGGTTCCAGTGATGCTCCTGAGATGAGGGATGTTATTAGTTAATCTGTGGGTAGTTGTCCCTGTCATTTCTAAGTATGAAAACTCTCCCATATATTTTCAGTAAGTTCACCTTGGCTACATAAATTATGGCCTCTAACATAAAAATAACATGAGAACACTCCTAATATTTACTGCCAAAAGTGACCAGAAAGCTATAGTGATAATCTGAAATAAAAGCAGCACCTTATTACTTATGAAGCATAAGGCAAAATTCTTCCCTTTCATTAGTTCATCAAGTTCTCAGGCCTCTTTTTGAAAAAGGAATAAAAAAAATCTGTGAGATATTTCCACAGAATATACAGCAAGACAAAAGTACTTTCTGTTCCTTTCATTCAAAATAAGTGAGTCCAGCACAATAAAAAAGATGAGAAAATTATGAAGAAAATTCTTATTACAGAGAAGAAAAAAGTTCAGCCATCAGCAGGCAGAAAGATGACATAAATACCATTTTCAGTATATGAAGCTCCCTGGGAGTGGAGAGATAATTAATGGGCCTTCCTTTTAGAGACTGTCTGCTGATTCCAGACATCTCCACACAACTGTCCTACAGTTACCTCTGAGGCAATATGCCAAATCAATCTCAGTTCCCCTGTTTTTAACTCCTAAAACCATAAAGCAAACCACTACCACCAGGTTCTTTCTTTTCCTTCCCTTGATTAATCTCATATGCACCTATGTTTAGGACTCAGGCTATAAAATCAGTCAAGCCTGATTTCAGATTCCACCTCAGAATCATTAATTGTGTGACCTTAGATAAGTTATTTCATCTCTCCAATTCCTCACCCAAAAGATAGAGATAATCACACAACCTTGTAGGATAAAGGAAAATTAAATGAAATTAGACATAAATAGTATTAAATGTGGCACATGGGCTCACATCTACAAATTGTAGCCAGAAGTGCAAGAAAGAAACTTTAGAAGTGTCTTGGGCTTGTCTTTCTTCCTCACCTTTAACATGAAAAAAAAAAAAAACTTATGGATTCAGACTTGCATTAGTTCCTTTTGCATCACTATGACCAAATACTTGAGAAAAGCCACTTAAGAGAGGAGGGATTTATTTTGGCTCATGGTGTCAGAGAGCTCAGTCCATGGTTGCTTGACCCCATGTGCTTGGGAAGGACATTGTGGCAGCAGGAGTAGCTGTTCACCTCCTGGCAGACAGGAAGCAAAGTGAGGGGAGACTGGGGACTAGGCAGGCACATCCCCATTGCCATACTTTCTCTGACCAGGTCCCACCTTGTAGCTTCCAAAACCTCCCAAAACAGCACCACCAGTTAGGGAACAATCATTAACACATGAGCCTGTGGGGGACATTTTATATGCAAACTATAACAAGCCTCAAAAATATCTATCAAACCCAAATCCACGCTGTTCTTTTGCCCGGCTTACTCTTCTCCCACGATCTTCTCTTTTCCTGGAAAAAAAAATCTTACGACCCTTTTTTTCTAATCCCCCAGTATGAAGGGTAGAACCCAGGGTCTTGAGAATGCTAGGCAAGCACTCAACTACTAAACTGCAGCCCCAGCCCATTTTTTATTTTTTATTTTGAGACAAAGTCTCACTAAATTGCACAAGCTGCATCTGGCCTCAAGCCTTCAATCCTCATGCCTCCCACATTGCTGCCAGGTATCACAGGCATGAGCCACAAAGCCCAGCCCCTAGCCTTTAAAGTCCAACTCAAACCCCACTTCCTCTAGAAAGTTTCCCAGATAACCTGAACCTACCTTCAACCAAGAAAACTGACATCTCCTTCTTCCTTACTTTACAGAACTTTTTAACAGTGCTTTGTAATTTTTCATTGATGTTTCTGCCTCTCCCACAAAACTGTACTTTTAACACAGAATCTGGCTAGCATATAATGAGTACTTAATAATATTGCTTAATGAATTAGTGTCAAGGAAAGAAAATGGTATCAAAATATTTAGGTTGAAATATGAGCTACAGCACGTATTATAGATCTTGGCTGGTATTTACCTTCCTGGACCCATGTCTTCAAAACTACCACAGAGAAAGGCAAGCGTTAATAGCTAGTTTAGATGGACATTTAGAGAGGATCAAAGAAAATCTGGAAAGTGGTAGGGCTTTTAAACCTGTGAGTTTGGCTTACGGATGTAGCTCAGTGTTGCAGCATGAGCCTAGCATATGCAAGGCCCTGGGTTCAATCTCCAGCACCACAAAAGAAAAGAAAAAGTCTCAACATTTTAAATTACACAAAAGGGGAGCTGAGTGTGGTGGTATATGTCTGTGACTCTAGCACTTGGGAGGCTGAAGCAGGAGGATTGATGCAAGCCACTATGCCTGGCTGACATAGTGAATTCCAGACCAGCCTGGGCAACATAGCATATCTCTATATCAAATAAATAAATAAATATATATATATATATATATATATATATATATATATATATATACAAAAATAAACAAATAATTTTAAAAATTGCACAAAGGGGTAAAATACTAGTATTTCATATGCTATGTTAAATACCAAAGTTTCTGGCTGAACCTCTTTTAAGACTTTCAACAAAGGTTGTGCCAGAAAATTAATTCACCCAAAGAATAGAATGAAGACATTGTATAAAGACTAGAACTCGAGAATGACATGTATTGGTTCACCTATTTTTAAAAATTAATCTTGGCTAAATAATTTGCTGACTGCCAAAGGAAGAAAAAGCATTTAAAAACCTAAATGGTTCCTATTGACAGTTAACATGCCCAGAATAGGATTGTATGTTTCAGGAGCCTAAGAATAATATTTGAACTTCAGAGGTTACCAAGAGATCCTTGAGAATGAACCTATTCATTGTTCACAAGAGAAACATCACTAGGATTTAAAGAGCTAAGAAAATTTTCATTTCATATTAAAAGTTTGAGATTCACCAAGGTAACTGATTTAGCCAGACCAGAATTTTTTACTTTTGTCACATTTACCTATATTATGGAGTGAGACCCTCTGAGGATCACTGTGAATTGGACCCCAAGTCAACAACACCTAACAACAACAACATGGGGGGAGTATAAGAATTTTACAACTGTCTGTGAGAATCTTGGAACATGCAGTGATTCAGAATGGACTAAAATGGAGTATCATGAATTAAGGTGACCTGTTTGTTTTAAATGTTTGTACATATTCCTTGCCTACAGAAAGAAAAGAAGGATATGACAGGCTTCAAGACATGCATGATCCTTCTCAGATGAGAAATGTCCCCTATATTTGGTTTTAGGAAATATGAAACCAACTAGAATTCTCTAGAAAATCATTGCAAGTGTCCTATCATATCAAAGTAAGTCTGGATTATTCAGTGATAGTACAAAACTGTTTTCAGGTAGTTATTTCTATATTTAAGCAAAATGGGACAACTGTGGGATTTCTTTCTTTTTTTAAATTTTCTAGGTAGAACTCACTCATCCTACTTGTCAAAATATAAAACAACATGAAAAGACAAATGAAGAGGTATTTTAAAGGCTCAGAAAGGGGCCGGAAGATTCCATATTTTTACTCTAGGTTCTTCAGAGAAAAAATATTTTCTGACAACAGGCATTTTGTTAGCACTTAAAAATCTGTGAGAGTTCTCATCACCACAAGTCGACACCATTTCCACCAATTATGGAGAACAATGGCACATGTACTGGGGCAGAATTAAATATGAACATATTCCCACAAAATATGTTTGACAGCCTCCAAGGCAAGTCTAGGTTTAGAAGAGGTCATGGAAATAGAATTCTAGATTTTCTTTCAAGTTGCAGTGTCAGAAGTACATAATTTTGGCCAATGAAAATACAGCTGAACATCAGGTATTTTTTGAATCCCTCTTTTCAAAAAGTTGTGTTCAAAACAGAAAGTTGTGGTTTTATTCAGGCATGGTGGTGTACACTTGTAATCCCAGTGACTCAGGAGACAGAGACAGGAGTATCACAGGTTCAAGTTCAGAGCCAGGCTGCATAACTTAGTAAGTTATAACTGTCTCAATTTAAAAAATAAAAACAGAGCTTGAGGGTGCAGCTCAGTAGCAGAGCACTTGCAAAGTATATGCCAGGCCCTGGGTTCAACCGCCAGTACCACAAAAAAAAAAAAAAAAAAAAAAAATAGTGTTTTTTCAGTATCTTAAATACAGAAGAAGAAAAAGTCACCAAAATTTGTTGATAACCTCCTATAGGTTGGATACTACACTACATGCACTTATACATGCCTCATTTAACTCATAACTATCATCTGAAGTGAATATTATTATTTTTTAGGGTGGGTTTTTGTTTTGTTTTATTTTGGTTTGGTTTTGGTTTTGGATTATGAGTTGTGGGTAGACTGTTTGGTTTTGTATTTTATGGAGGTTTTTATATTTTGTTTTGTTTTATTTTATTTATTTATTTACGCATTTTGGTTTTATGAGATAGGTCTCACTGTGTGGTCCAGGCTGGCCTTGAACTCAAATCCTCCTGATTATCCTGCCTAGTACTGGGACTACAGATGTGTGCCACCTTCCCTGGCTTATTATTTTAAAGCAAAGTTGCTCAGATAATTTAGAAGTCCACCCACCACCTTCATTGCCATTGCCTTTACTTCAATCCACTATCTTCTCTTGACAGGATAACAAAAAGAGCCTACTACCTAGTCTCCCTTCTTTTACTCTTGTGCCCTGAATTCCATTCTCCAGATTTGAAAACATTAATCAGATCATGTCCTTCCCTGCTCTAAACCATGTGCTTCCCAATGCACTTCAAATAAAACTCAATCTCTGTGTATGTCTATAGGGTCTCCCGTGATCTGACCCCAGCTGAGCATTCTGAACCCATCTCCTGTCATTCTCCAGTTTATTCAACCATCCTGCCTTTCCTTCCTTCTGTTTTCAAATATGCCAGGTTCATACCTGGCTCAGGGCTATTGTGCATACTCTTCCCTTTGCTAAGAGCAATAATACAGTACAACGTGTTGAATTCTCAACCAAGTGATATGGACATAGAGGGATCACTGAAAGCTGATGAGATTCTTTGAACACAAGAGGGGAAGACTTGAGCCAAATGTGAAAGGATATTGTTTTAGTCAGCTTTTGATTATTATAACAAAATCCTAAGATAAACAACTTACAGAAAGAAAGATTTATTTAGGCTTAGTTTTAGAGGTTTCAGTCCATAGTCTCTTGGCTCTTTGTTTCTGGGCTCATTCTGATGCAGTACATCGTGGCAGAAGGGCATGGAGAAGGAAAGCTGCTCAACTCATGGCAGCCAGGGAGCAGAGAGAAAGACAGGAAGGGGCCAGGGATAGGATATGCCCTTCAAAGACATACCCCAAGTAATCTACTTCCTCCAATTAGGCCCCATCTCCTGATAATCCATTCAGCTAAGACTTCATCATTGGATTAATCCATTTATAAAGTTAGTGTCTTCATGACCCAGTCACCTCCTATTAATACCACCAGCTGAGGATCAAGCTTTCAACATCTGAGCATTTGGGGCCATTTTGTACCAAAACTATAACAGACACATAGAGAAGACTAGGGTGAGAGGTGAAGGTGAACAAAACTCCTGGTAAGAGAAAGGGAGTGAAAAAAGTGACAGATGAGACATTAGCTACTCTATTAGCTTCTAATTACTGCTATAACAAACGCCTGCAGTCCTATCACAGTGGCATCCAATCCCATCAAATCTTAGAAGCTAATGGAGTCAGGCCTGGTTAGGACTTGGATGGGAGACTGCCCGGGAACATCAGGTGCTGTAGGCTTGGGAAAAGGACCTGACAGCCTACTCACAAAAAACAATTAGCCACTGAAAACCCTATGAACAGCAGAGAAGCACTGATGACAGTGTTTAACCTATTGTACATAGGGTTGCTATGAGTTGGACACCGACTCAATGGCACCTAACAAAAACAACACCATCATAACAAATTACTACAAGCCATGTACCATGTTATATACCTGTAATCCCAGAAACTTGGGAGGCTGAGGAAGGAGGATCATGAGTTTGAGGCCAGAGACAGCCTGTGCAACTTAGTGAGACCTCATCTCAAAATGAAAACTAAAAGAAGGCAAGGGGTGTAGCTCAGTGGTAGAGTGCTGGCCTAGCATGTGTGAGGCCCAGGGTTCAACTCTCAGCAGCACCAAAAAAAATAATAAATTACCACAAATGTAATGGTTCAAAGCAACATAAATTTCTTATCATATACTTCTGGAAATCAGAAGTCCTAAATGGTTCATACTGAGCTAAAAGCAAGTTAGCAGCACAGCTTTTTTCATTATGGAGACTCTCGAAGAAAATCTGCTTTTGCCTTTGCCAACTTCTAGAGTCAACTTGCATTTCTTAGCTTGTAGCTGCAACACTCTGACCCCTACGCCCACCCTCCAATCTTCTCTGACACCCACCCTACTATAAGAATCCTCATAGCTGGGTATGGTGATGTATGCCCATAATCCCAGCATTCAGGAGGCTGAGGCAGAAGTATGACAAGTTCAAGGCCAGTCCAGGCTACTTAAGGAGTTCAAGGCTAGGCTGGGACTAAATAATGAGATGAAAGAAAGAAGGGAAGGGAAGGGAAAAGAAAAAAAAAAATTACTCAGACAATGTAGGATATCTCCAGCTCAAGATACTTAATTTAATCATATTTTCAAGTCCATATTGACATATTCAGAGATTCTGAGACTTAGGACATAGATGTTATTGTGCCTACTGTAGCTGCCTTAGAGAGGATTATGAATGCAGTGCCCCAGAGTTTTACCTCCTGCTCACCAGAGAGCAGGACTACACCTGCCAACCTTCAGTCTCCTACACAAAAGTTCAAGCTAAGGTCAGACCCAAGCATCCCTGCCAGGGACTGGCAGTCAGGCTGCTGGGGTGCAATATTCCCAGTCTCATTTGTTACATTTTATTCCCATGATGCTGTAGTCATGTCATGCCTGCTCCTATGCCCCTCCACATATATTCTTCACTTCTAAATGGACCTGTCTTGTCAAATCTGGAGTCAGTGCATGCCCATTCCCTCCTCTTCAGTTTATTATCCCAGTTGTAACTTCTTGCTCATAGATGGTACCATCCTCTACCTCCACCCAGTCAGCTACACCCCAGGCCCCTGGGGAGGTAGCAATAAAGACTAAGAGCACTGGCAGTGGGCTCAGCCACACCTATCTTGTACAAGATCTACCACTCAAGTTAAATGACTTTATTTTACCTGTTTTTCATTTCCATCTGCAAATTGCATGCAGTAAGGATGCCTCCTCCACATTTGATTATGAGGACTAAATAAAACAATGTATGCAAAGGACTTAGCTTAGTGTTTGGCATGGAAACCACTAAGCAAATGCTAATTCAAAAAAAAAAAAGCTAAAAGGAAAGTGGAGAACTTGATAAAAGGTGAACAGCCATAAATCGCCTAACTTTCATTTTGTCTTTGCAAAATCAAAACACAGGTGCTAGGGATGTAGCCCCCACACGTCTGTCATTTTGCCGCACTGTGGGGGCTTGCATGTTGTGATGAGGCTGAGAGCTCTGCCACTGTAACCTCGGATATGAGCAAGGTTACCCATGGTGGACAGGTTTTCAGCTGAGCTTCCAGACTAAGACAGACTAGGGAGTAGGACCTGGCGAGCCACTCCCGAAACAACTAGCCATTGAAAACCCTATGGATAGCAAAGAAACACTGTCAGCTATAGTGCCAGAAAACGGGCCCCCCAGGTTGGAAGGCACTCAAAAGACTACTGGGGAAGAGTTGCCTCCTCCAAGTAGAGTCTACCGTAATGACAGAAATGGAGTAAAACCCCAGGGTGCTCAACTTGCTGATGTGGCACAACTCAAAATGAGGAGAAACAACTGTAAACATCCATTAATAATTGGAAGATGGAATGTACGTAGTATGAATCTAGGAAAATTAGAAATTGTTAAAAGAGAAATGGAGTGCATAAACATTGACATTCTAGGCATCAGTGAGCTAAAATGCACTGGCATAGGCCATTTTGAGTCACACAATCATATGGTCTACTATGCTGGGAATGATAAACTAAAGAGAAATGGGGTTGCATTCATCATCAAAAAAGACATTTCAAGATCTGTCATGAAATACAATGTTGTCAGTGATAGAATAATATCCATATGCCTACAAGGAAGGCCAGTCAATGACTATTATTCAAATTTATGCACCCACCACTAAGGCCACAAATCAAGAAAGGGAAGACTTCTGTCAGCTTCTGCAATCTGAAATAGATTAAACATGCAATCAAGACATACTGATAATGACTAGTGACTGGAATGCAAAGATTGGAAACAAACAAGAAGGCTCAGTAGTTGGAAAATATGGTCTTGGTGACAGAAATGAAGCTGGAGATCGCATGACAGAATTTTGTCAGACCAATGACCTTTTCATTGCAAATACATTTTTTCAACATCATAAATGGAGACTATACACATGGACTTCACCAGATGGAACATACAGGAATCAAATTGACTACATATATGGAAAGAGACAATGGAAAAGCTCCATACAAGACCAGGTGCTGACTGTGGATCAGACCATCCACTTCTCATATGCAAGTTCAAACTGAAGCTGAAGAAAAGTAGAACAAGTATACGAGAGCCATGGTATGACCTTGAGTATATCCCACCTGAGTTCAGAGACCACCTCAAAAATAGGTTTAATGCATTAGACACAAATGACAGGAGGCCAGAAGAGTTGTGGCTTGACATAAAAGATATCATTCAAGAAGGAAGCAAAAAGTTCTTAAAAAGACAAGAAAAAAAGAAAAGACCAAATTACATGTCAAAAGAGACACTGGAACTTGCCCTCGAACATCCAGCAGCTAAAGCAAAAGGAAGACACGATGAAGTTAAGGAATTAAACAGAAGATTTCAGAAGGCAGCTTGAGAAGACAACAACAAATATTATAATGACATGTGCAAGGAGCTGGAGGCAGAAAATCAAAAGGGAAGAACAGG